>APFE030322892.1:1961-41287 GCA_000404065.3 Pinus taeda
CCCCCCCCCCCCCCTCTCAGTATTATTTCCAATAGTTATGCTGTTGTAACCCACACCTTATCACCAATATCATCCAAGTTGCCCTCTGTCAGGGTAATTGGATCTAGTGACAACTTTGTGGCTTTTTTCTTTTCACACGGTCCTTCCTTCTCCTACTCCCTATACCACTTTACTTGGAAGGGAGTGCTTTCCTTTTGATCTCCACCACCCTGGTATGACTTCTCTTCTTCCCCCATTTGAGGTGAAGGATATTTCTAACTCCTTTCGGAGTCGAACTCTTCCTACTCTACCTATTCTTTTGCGGTGCGCTCAACTTCTACTCAGGCCTTTTCCTCATTCTCCTTTTTCTTCTTCTCAACCAACTGCTGAACCTTCAGTCTGGCTACTTCCTTTTTTTGCTTCTCCACGGACTTGCTAGTATTGGTAGCCTCATCAGATGGAACATGACACTCTGCTAGCCAACGCTTGATGACTTCTACTATCGTGTCATTTGTGGCTAGGTAGGGTAAGTCAAACCATTTCTGGTCGGGGTCCTTGCATGCCCGGATGTAAATATGGCAGAAGTCCACTTTGAAATACACTTACCTCGACAACTGCTCGAACATTGTTGGCAATAATCATGGCTTCTGGTTGACGGCCACGCGAATACACACTTCCATTATCACCCAAAAGAATTTTCTTTCCATTACCTGCACAACATCTTTCATGGCCCAAAGAGATGCGAACTTTTCTACTTTTCGTAAATCCTTCTCCACGGGAGGAAATTGGCTATCCTCCGGAAAGTCTCGCGTGACTAGCACTATAAAGAGAAACAACCATGAATAGTGAAAATTCCTACTATCATTCTGCGCCTCTCTGTAATTCATGAGGAAATTACTACACAAGTAGTGTGCCTAGTTGAACTAGACACCCTTCACACACTGAGCTGCTAAAGAAACTATTGGTGTCGATACCTCGTCTACGCGACACTTCCTCATCACCTTGCCAGCCAAAATTTGTGTGGCAATCTTGACCGCAGGGTTAGTAATGCTGGTAATCGAATACCCGTGTAGCTTTTTGACAAGCTTAAACTTGTCCTTCATCTTCTCAGTGAGGTCGCACTCGCTCATCTTACTACCAAATTCTTTGGCTAGATTCAATCCTGAGTGCAGTAATAATGTGATCCTATGGATTAGCATGTCGATTATGGGGATTGTAGCATTCATCTACAGGCACCCATCATGCACCAGGAACAGCAACTGCTTGATGAAAATTAGGTTTATGTTTGACCGATGGTAGTTTGGCACCCATAATAAGATTAGCAACCCTAACTTGTTGACTCCGCAAATCCATTCCACCAGGTCCAACTGGGTGACTCCAAACTCCTTGTAGAAAACCCTCTACATGAAGATTTTGATAGCAAGGTGGGGGAACTACTCATGGTCTACCAAATCCCAGTGTTCAAGCTTCAAATGTGGGGCACACGCCAAGCGTGGACCTTCAAAGGTAATATTCTCTGGCAACAAGGGAGTGTTGAGGGAGAATTATCTAGCATCTAGGTCCTTTAGTACCTTCACTGTGCCCTTTCACAGAGGGATATACTCCGACAACTTTCAAATAGGGTCTAATCCTTCAATATCTATGTCTTTTGCACCCTCCTTCGGTTCTAGATCTACCACCTTCCCCTTCTCCTTCGCGTTTGACTTTTCTTTTCGTTACGCCTGTGTAGTTGCATGTTTCCTCGGTGACTCACACACCAACATCGACTTCTTTCATCTTTTTTTGGCTTAGGGACCTCTCCCATCAGTGTAGGCTTCAGCCTAGGTGACCTCGGCATCGTAGGCACTGTTGTTGGAACCTCCATACTCACAACCTCAAGGGAAGCTCCCTTAGAGGCAGTAGTCTCTCCAACAGTTGCAGTTTTGGTAGGACTTGGTCCTAACATGATGTCTCGAATAATATTTTTGTCTAATTCATAATACTAATTAAACATGGGGCTTGCAAGCAAATCCTAAAAGAACTCACGGTTCATGTGCAACAAACAACACAACTCATAAATTCTCAAAATGAAAATTGTTTCTCGTAGGATAGTCACCTGTAATTTATAGGTGAATTCGAATTCAAATTTGACCATTCCCCTCCAAAATCCGTCCATAAATTTGAGATTGGCAGCAGATTCCCAAATATTTCACTCTTGATTCCAGCCTTAAATGTCGGTCACCCACTCCTCCTAACCATCTCCTAGCAGTCAAATCGTGAACAATGATGGTGACGGTCACTTTCTAGCTGCTCTGCATGGTCTCCACTCCTATAGTGCAACTCCCTTCATGCTTCTTCTGGTACTATGACACCCTCATGTTTTGTGCAGACCCCTTGTCACGAAACTCTACAACCCAAGAAATGTAGTTTATAGTCATGTGCCTCCTTGTAGCTTCTTGGAGTGCTAAGACTATGCTACCATCATGTAGTCATCGGGCCAGATCCCTGGTGTATGGCTTCAATCGACTGCCATTTACCTTTCCCAGAAATGGATCTCCATTTAGTTTCAAATGTTGAACTACTCCACCATCGGTAATCCCTTTGATCACATATGGCCCCAACCAATGCATCTGAAATTTTCCTGGACATTTATCAAACTTGCTATCATATAATAAAACTATCTATCCTCCTCAAGCTCTGTCAGTCGCGTGAGCCGCTCTTCTAAGGCTCCATGGTCAACCATCCCTGTGAACTCTGCTATGCGTAGACTAGGCACAATGTAATCCATAGGCATCACAGCCTCTATGCCATAGACCAACCTAAACAACGTCTGATCAGTAAGCTTCTTACAAGTAGTTCTATAGACCCATAACATAGTTGGTATGTGCACGTCCCAATTATTCGTGTGTGCATTGCAAACCTTTGTTAGCGCATTCTCAAATATCTTATTAAACGCTTCAACCATCCCATTAGCCTGAGGATGACATGGCGTACTCTTCTGATGATAAACTTAGAATTCTTCAGTCAGTGCGGTGATCATTTCATTAAGGAAGTGTGTACTATAGTCGCTCATTCAAATCTTGAGGCAACCAAACCTGGTCAACACATATTCAAATAATAATTGTACAATTGTTTCCCCTATATAGTCCTTCAGGGGTTGCACCTCCACACATCTATTTAAATACTTGGTTGCAGTGATGATGTATCGCACACCCATCTTATTTCTTGAAGGTTGAATCGGTCCTACAAAATCAATTTCCCATTTCTTGAATGGTTGCAATGATACCTGTGGATTCAAAGGAAGCTCATCCCTCCACGATGGCCTCCCAATTCTCTGACATGCATTGCACGCCCTACAATATGCTTTGGAATCCTTATGCGAGCTTGGCCACCACAACCCGGGGCGTAAAATCTTCTGCGCTATTGCTTTTCCTACATAATGGCCTCCCGCAACTCCTCCATGAGCTTCAACTAGGATACTACTTCATTCAAAATCAGGCACATAGAGTCACAGTATCTCATCTAATCCCATCTTATACAAGTGACCTGCAATAACAGAAAAATCTGTTGCGCGCACCACCAATTCCTTCTTTTGTTGACTCATGTATCCTTTTGGAGCCATTCCTGTAGTCAGGAAGTGGATAATGTCTGCAAAATGATTGTCTACTATGCACACTGCCAAGAGCTGCACCTCAGGATGTCCTTCCTCCAAATTAGTAGGCTCCTCTCCTGTTTCAATGCGCAACAAATGATCGAGCCCTTCATTTAATCACCCTGGCTTCACAATTACTTTAAAATCATATTCTTGAAACAACATCAACCATCGGCATATTTCCCCCACTACATAGGCTTGTTGACTAGTTAATTTAATGCAGAATAGTCTGTATACATCTTGTTACACTGAAATTTGTCACCTTGACTATATGCAGTTTATATGGCCCCATCAATAGCCATATTGTCCTCTTTGTCAAGCCCCATACCTCTGCTCTTCATGTCAAAACTTCAAAAAGAGAGAAAGTCACTTAAAAACATGTTTATCTCTGGGTACGCAGGTTCTCTCTACCTTGCCTGGGTACGCATCCCAAACACACTGTGCCTGCGTACTTGTACGCTCTGTAAGCCAAAGGATGGGTGTGTACCCCTGTAAAGGTCAAAAGGCGCGAGTTTCATCTTTAAAAAGTTACTTGTGGTCACTTCTAGAGCCTTCTAGAAGAGTGTTTGACGTTATTGAGCGCCTCCAGATGGTTCATGCACCCCTATGATAGAGGAGCTTATCCCATCAAGAGAGGAACTACCCCATCCAAAAGAGGGAGTATCCCATTGAAGTTGGAACTGAATAACCTCTTCTAGAATGCTATAAATACAAGCATTGGGCCAGAGGAGTGGAGGTTGAAAGCTGAACATTCCAAAGGGTAAATGTTGCTAGAATTAGGACTTCCATTGTTAACTTGTGAGGAGAGATTACCATCCTTTCTTGTTGCCATATTGGAAGTGGGTGAGCTTGTCAAAGTAGAGGAAATCTCTTGTTGGACCCTGGGAGGAGCTTGCACAACACCAGGGCTCAGGTTGTAATGGTTCCTTTTTTGTTTCCTTAATACAAATAAGTCCATTCTTCTCAATGATTTGTTGTTAATGAATTATTTCATGTACTCCTTGGTCTATATGATGAATGTGCTTTGTTTTATGAAATATTCAGGTGTTATGTAATCGTTCGACTGTTAGTGTATGCAGGTCTTAAAGTGAAGGAGGAGCTCATCTGGATCAGCAAGGCTGGACTGCTACAACAAGCGTTGGATTTGAGGTAGGATCGAACAACACTTGGTTTCTCGTAGAATAATGTATGTTTAGAGAAGGATTACTCTTGTTTGTCTTGTTTGTCACTAGAGAGTCTTAGACTCCTAGGGAGGTTAGGTTTGTACGCAAAAATAACTCTTTCCGCATGACAAAAACATATCCCAAAAGATCCTCCCCCATACATATATACCATATTTTCTCAATTTGGCTAGGACATTGGAGCAATGATATCTAGTATTTTAGGCTATACTACCAGTGAGTACATAGATGAAATCATCTTAGCCTTCATGTCCATTTTCTCTCCAAGACAACCTCCTACTTTCATGTATGATTATGCGAAGTTCATAGCTGATAAGATGCATGACAAATTTCTTAGGATGAGTAATGAGAGAGTATTCAAGTATTCCCACAGTTTTGTACCACCTTTTCCTATATTACCAAGTTGACAAGTTCCCCTTCACTCTCCAAAAGCTTGATACTAAAGGTCACCCTAGGTCAGTGATTTTCTAGACTCCTATGATCTATAAGTATGATTCCCCATATCCATACACAGACTTCATAGATTGTTTTGTACATCCTGTAGTGACCATGCTACTAGGAAGTCCTCCAAGAATTAGTTCAAATATCAGGAGGATCCTGTAGCTGTCAAAACAACACAAAGTGGGAGATTGGTACTTGTACCAAAATCACACAGAAATTAGGATCTATGGTTGTGAGTTGGCCTCATATAAACTGCCCAGATACCTCCCAATGAGGTTATTTTCTCTAGAGTACTACAGGAAAATTATCAATTCAGATGAGGTGCATTTTTTTAAAGTCAAAAAGAAGGCCCAGCTCAGAATCAAAGATCAACTAGGCCCCTTTGTATGTAATAGCCAAGAAGCTGGAAAAGAAGTAGAGGAAATCCTTCAGAGACTTAAACTAAAATAGAGCATCATGTGGAGATATGATCCCTTGGACTTCATCTGCAACAGAAGACATAAAAACAAGATGTCTCCCTACATTCACCACTGAATCCCTGAAATAGAAAAAATGCAAATAAACTGGAAGGGGTGGAGAATACTTTAGTGGACAAGGATAGCACTGAAGTTGCTATTGAAAATACCCTAATTGATCTAGAAAGATAGCTTGATGAGGGTTCTTTTCTGTAGGTGCCAGGAGGATCTCAGGTCCAACAAGAATCTCAAGCATAAGAAGAATCACAGGCACAAAGTGAATCACATGCAGAAGAAGAATCCCAGGTGCAAGAAGAGTCAGAACAACCAGGCCCATTAGAAGAATTAAGTCAAATAGGTATACCAAAGCCCATCATGAGTACTCTCCTAGCCTTGCAAACTCCTGTAAATGAAGAGAAAAGCCTAAAAAGAAATAGCAAAGAGGCCACTACATCAGGCAGATCAACCACATAGACATATGCAGAGACCAACCTGGTCAAAAGGCAAAGGTTAAATCTTGTCTCTGAACATGAATTCACAGAAGAAACAGTTGGGGCCACCAGCACAGAATGAGAAGGAAGCAGGCATGCGACTCCCTTTGGGGGCACACTAGAACCTTCCAAATCTCGCACTCAGATGTTGGAAAGGCAACAGAGTGTTGAAGTGTCCTCATTGAGGATGCCAGCTAATAGAGATCAAGACATCAGAGAAAGGTACAAGGATATAAACGCCAGGAATGAGAGGCTAAAAGCCCAAACTTATGCACAGTACTTAAAGATGGCACCTACAAACCATACAAAGCTTATGTCAACCTATGATGTTAAATAAGGCAAAATGTAGATGACATTTGTGAATCCTACTACTCAGCAACCAAGAACAACAATAGACTTCAAAAGGATAGATTTTGAAGTACTGGCAAATGACATACATCCTATTGACCAAATCGAGTTGCACAAGCAGATAAGGGAGATGATTTAATCCACCTTAACAAGGAAAGACATCGCATCCCACCAATTACAAAACTCCCTGAATAACATATCAGCTCAGTTCCAAATACACCAGAATCAAGTCCTTAGAGGACTTAATCATTGAGTTGGGACACGATCCCAAAGATGTAAAGGCCAGTGAAAGACTGAGAAAGAAGAAGAACGATGACATAGATGGTTTGAAGAAGCAACACAAGATTCCACCATTACATCACCCATAGATGGTAGAAGTCCTGGAGACACAAAAAGGACAAGAAGAGCTTATGGACTTGGTCCTAAAGCTAAATGACTAGTTGAAAGAAACAAAGAAAGAGTTAGATACATTAATTCAGTCCAAACAAAATGACTTGGCCACCAATTCTAGGATCGCCATTCCCACTGTTTCTGCTGCAGTTCCTTCAACATTGGCAACATCGTTGGAACCCATAGCTCCACTTGCCATAGCACTGCCAATCACCACTGAATCTACAACATGAGGTACTTCATCAAAGAAAACAATAGAACCAGTGAAACTGGCCACTGAGGCTATTAAGAAAGTGAGGGAAGATTTGGGAGATCAACCTGAGGATGCCAATCGACTCATGCACTTCTTGAATAGCAAGAACATACATGAGCTAAATGAGCTTAGTATAGAGAATAGGACTGAAGCCATCCAGGAAGTCAAAAAGGTTCTTTCATAAAGAAACCTCATGGTCAATTTAGAGGAAAAATGCCATAATATGCAGACGACCATTGACAGATTCATAGCCAAATTTCAAATTTTGAGGGACAAAGGCCTTCCCAGTCCTATGGTCATCCATGATAAACTTATGACCCAATTGGACTACACTGACAAACTAAGGAAGTTGGCCAAGGAACAAGCAAGCACTTCAAGTATCAAAGCCTTGCCAACTCGGAAAGTATTATATGATACTTTAGAGAATCTGTTTTTTCTAGAGCATGAGGTCAAACATTTGTTTGTCACCAAGCCTAATCTTTCCAAATACACAGAGGCAGATGAGATCTACAGAAGAATGCTCAAATTAAAGCTACCTGAAGCTGAATGGTGGGAAAAAATGACAGATTTATTATAAGTTACCATAGTAAATCTGAAGGCAGCCAGATGAAACAGGTAAGAGACAGATTAACAAGGTCAAAGAGTAGCAGGTTAAAGAGTATCAGTGAAAGATTAAAGATAAATATGATTCCAGTGTACAAATATCAGCTAGCTTAAAGGGCTCAAATCCAACTGCAACAAACAACACTACCACAATAAAAGGGACAACATGATAGAGTTTTCCATCTGTCCCTACCTTCATTCTTAAATATATTTTGATTCCCTAGATTAAATCTCATATTGTTATGAGATATTTTGTAAATATTTTTTTGTATAAATACTTCACATTTAGAAATATTGAGTGGTGGATACAAAGACATTTATGTAGAATTTTCTCTCAAATCATAATCTTATTGTAACAAAAGCTGGATTGGCTTGCTGGATCATGGAATAAAGTTCTGACATTTTACAAGATTCTTGTGTAAAGCGAAAATAAAATAAGTATTCTCTCATGTGTATTATTGTTTTTCTTCCATTTCTTTAAAAAAAATATGTGTTTCTATGAAATCTGAATGTTAAACTAGGAATGATATTTCAGAACTTGCTTCAATGCACTCTGTCTTGACTATTTACATTCTTAATGTTTTCTTCTAAACTATCTTAGCTAGGGAATTCTTAGCTACTCCTTACTTTTCGTGGTTTCCTTGTTGTCTATGTAGCAAAGGGTTCTTAATTGCCCTTTGTTGATGATCACCATCTGCTTCTCATTCTGATCCCGTCCAAGGATTCTTAAGTGCCCTTCACCCTGGTTAGAATCATTCCATCCATCAACCCTTGAATATTTTCCTTTTGCTTTGCTAGCCTACCCTATAAATACTCCCTTTAATGATTTGATCTAGTTATGCTATCCTCTTATTGACTCCATAGCCCAGTGGCCTGAAGATACTAGCTCTACCCGTCTGTTCCTAGAATTACACCACCCAACCAAATTCAAAACCTTATGAACACTAAGAACTAGCCTAAAATCCCACCCAAACAATGTTAAATTATAAAGGGAGAGCCCTCTCTAGACTTAGGTTGGCTAGAACATGAGTTTGAAGATTGGTTTGTGGTTACCTCGGATTATTCCTTCTTTTAATAACTTCTAGGGAAGACTTCTCAGTGATAACATAGGGAAAGCATTAACATAGTGCCTTTGAGGAGTTAAAGATCCATTAGAGTTAATTCTAAATTAGAGTTTGTGAGTCATCTTGTTCTCAAGTTCATACTATTTAGAGAGGGGGAGACTGCCAAAATTTAGAGAAGAGGATCCACTTGTGAAGGTATACATTTTTATTAATTTTCTTTCATGATTAATATAATTGGATGCTCCCTCCCATCATATATGAATGTATAATCATTTTTTAATGTTTATGTTCATTTGTTTAAGCTAACGGTCCTTTGTGGAGGGCCATCCATGCTCCTTATTTGGTGGTGATTGTGTGCAGGTTTTGGATCTATTGGGGAGGACATGATATCTTGGTCAGGGCAAGAATCTTTGCATTGACACAACATCCACCACCAATTTGTGAGGATTTCAAGTGCTCATCTCAAATCCTAGATAGAGCATCAATGCATGAACAATAAATTTGATTTGGTTTCAGATTCATTGATTTGTTTAATTCTTGCCATATGTTCCTCCGCTATGTGGTAATCTTGTTAGGGCCAAGACTATGGAGAAATAGCTCTAAGTGGTAGTGTATCAATTGCCATAACGAGTAGGACTATGGACACATTAGATAGGAGTTTCCCTAGAGTAGTCCTCAAAGTACATAAATGATACATAAGTCCAACGCATCCTGGGAAGGGTGCCACATAAGAGTGAGATGTAGTATGCTCGACCTGCTGAAAATATCAAAAGTGTGAAATATGCTAGAGATACCACAGAAAATGGTAGAATGAGATAATAACAATAGACACATTTTATTAAGATCTACAACAATATTGTTCACTTGCCTCTTCAAGGGGAAACCTCCAGTAGAGAAGAGTTCGAGTTCAAATACAGAACACAAGGCAAACCTTCCCTTACTATCTTCAACAATATATAATTTCCTAAGACGCAAAGCCCTAACTACTCATGGTCCCTTGCATAATTCATGTTAACCACTTTATTTATTAGCTATGGCCCGTTATAAATAATTGTGGTCCCTTTTTTTATAATGCGGGTCAACCACTTACAACACTTACAAGATTTATTTATTAGACTAACTAATCATGACTTGTACGGGGTCTCTTGGGCTTATTAAATTAATAAAGGGGTTAGGCTCAGACCCTAACATTCCCTTCCCCTTCAAAAGTAGCCTTGTATCAAGGCTGGAGTTTTGGAAATTTCTGGAGAATGGTTTCTAGTTCCGATGTCGCGTCTTATGGTAAGGTGTCTTTCCACTAGTTGAGGACTTCCTTGATAGTGTGGCCATGAAGATTTCATTCCCATGAATCTAGGACCTGTTATGGTTGGAGCTAAATACAACCTTCCTTGTCCAATTAAGAAAATATGGTATGTACCTTGTAATTGTGCTCCATGACTTTATTGAGGTAAGATACATGGAAGACAAGGTGGATTTTTGAAGTTTACAACAAGGAAAGTTTGTAAGCAATGAAGCGAATACACTAAATCAATTAATAAGTCCCAAACACCTTTGGAGCTAATTTTTGGAGGCCCTTTCCTTGGAGAGACATGTGCTTATAAGGCTGGAGTCGAAGAAACACTTTCTCACCCACTTCAAAATACTTTTCTAAGTAATGTTGGTCATCCAAATTTTTTTTTGATGGATATTATCCTTTAGAATAGCGAGAATGGAAGCTTGGTTCTGAAGTAACTTATTAACTACTTACACTTTGGAAGATATAGGAAGATAATAAGTTGGAAAAGGTGGGAGTTGGCCATACACCACCTCATACATTGTCATCTTGGTTGCTTCATGATATTATTATACCACCATTTTGCTAAATATAACCATTTCACCCATTGATGTTGTCTATCCAAAGCAAAGCATCGCAGGTAGGTATCCAAACATTTTCTTACTGCTTCTATTCGACCATCTATCTAGGGGTGATATTTTCTACTCATTCGAAATTATGTGCCATGTATCTTGAATAGCTCCCTAAAATTTCTAGTGAAGGTGGGATCATGATCAAACACAAGGGAAGTAGGCATGCCATGTAGTCTGAAAATTTGATCCATGAATACTTGACCCACCAAAGCTGGAGTGAAAGGGTATGGTAACACACAAGAATGGGTTTATTTTGAGAGTTGATCCACTGCCACCATGATGACTGACTTGTTTCTTGATTTAGGGAGACCTATAATGAAATCCGTGGAGACATTTTTCCATATAGAAAAAGTTAGTGGTAAGTGTTCTGAGGTTCCTAGTTTCTTCATTTTTTCCACTTTGTTTCACTGGAAAACATCACATTCATCAAAAAATATATGAATGTATTATTTCATCCCTTCCCAAAAGAAGGAGAGGCATGCCCAAGCATAAGTCTTCTAAAAGCCCAAATTTCTTGTGATGGGTGAGGAGTGCATCTCTACTAGGATCTGTGGTTTGAGAGTGGAGTTAGGGGAGAGAACCAAACAATAGATATATTGAATAATATATTCTTGCGAAGCGTAACCCGTTGGGGGGTTAGGATCCACTTGTAACCTTTAGATTAGCTAGGAAAGAGATGGATGGGAAAACCATTTTGTGCATGCCTCCTCAATCCAAGATGGGGGCAAGGCTAAGGATAAGAGGGTGTTGTCCTCCTCAAATTGTTATGAAAAGGCATCAACCATAACATTGTCTTGACCCTTCTTATAGAATATCTCATATTCATAGTCCAACATTTTGGTAAGAAATTTATTTTTCCATGGAGATGATAAGCGTCGCTGCAAAAGATACTTTAGAATATAATGGTAAGTTCGGATATGGAAACATCATCCAAGTAAGTATGGTCACCAAGTGTTTATTGCATATAAGATGGCCATCATTTCTTTCTCATAAGTAGATTGAACCAAATTATTACCACTTAATTTTTGGCTTGTGAAGGCTCTTGGTCGACCTTCTTACATTAAGACTTCTCCAATGCTTGTCCCCAAGACATCACATTTGATCACAAAGGGTTTTGTAAAATCTAGGAGGGCCAAAACTAGGGTGGAACACATCGCCTTTTGAGATCGAAGAAGTCCTATTGAGCCACTTCCTTCTAAAGGAATGTAATTTTATTGAGAATATTCTTCATGCGTCTAGAAATTGTCCATAATTTCTGACAAATTTACGATAGTATCTCGTGAGACTGAAAAATCCCCACAAACTTTTCAAGGTCTAATATTCTAGCCAATATTGCAATTCTAGAATTTTTTTGGATCCACCTGTACTCCTTCTTGGCCAAAAATATGTCCCAGGTACTCCACCTCTTCCATTCCAAAATAACACTTGGACAATTTGACAAATAATTTATTATCCTTCAAAAGTTGCAATAGCTAGTCTACATGTTGAAGATGTATTTCCCATGTTTTTTTGTAGATGAGTATATCATCTCAAAAGAAAGGGTTTTTTTTTTAAGATATGACTTGAGAAAGTGATTCATGAGACTTCCAAAGGTGGATGGGGTATTAAAAATACCAAAGGGCATAACCAAAAATTCATAGTGACCTTCACAGGTTATTAAAGTTGTCTTGGGAATGTGTGGTACTTTCATTTTGATTTGGTGATAGCTCGAACAAAGATCCAACTTGGTAAAGAATTGGGTGCTATGGAGTTCATCAAGGAGATCATTGCATACTAGAATAGGAAACTTATCCTTGATGGTGTGCTTATTAAGGGACCTGAAGTTGGGACACATGTGCCACTCTCCATCTTTCTTTAAGACCATGACAACTAGGGACAAATAAGGGCTGTTGTTGAGACCAATCATGCCTACTTCTTATAACTCCTTAATAATCTTTTCAATCTTATTCTTTTGTGTGAATTCATACCTATAGGGGTGAACATTGGAAGACCGACTACCCGAAATCAAATGGATTCTATGATTATGCTCACCTTGAGAAGGGGATAATTACTTGGGTTTCTCAAACACTTGTTGATGGTGACGACACCTTTTGTATATCTAGATAAATGGATGCAGGGCTTGATTCAATGGCATGGATTGTATTGAATTGAGCAAATACCCCATGGTGTCACTCTGTTAAAAGCTTCTCCATTTTATGCAAGCTAATGATGGTAGGAGAACCTACTTGGAACCCATAGAGCGTAGGATTGTGTCCATTATGTTCGAAGCTCATATATAGCTCTTGGAAGTCCATGGTAATGTGGCCTAGTGTTTAAATCCATTCAAATCTAAGGATGATGTCACAACCTCCCATTTTAATGGAAAACATGTGTGTTTTAAAGTGATAGTTCTCCATCTGGAGCTTTATCTTCTTTTAACATCCTTCACATTTCATGGTCCCTCCATCAGCTATAGGGACCTGAAAATTTGATATTGCCCTCATAAAATAATGCACAAACTCAACAACCCCTTTACGAAAAAAATTATGCATGCTACCACTGTCAACCAATACCATCACTGGTCGATGCTTAATAAATCCTTTGATTTTAAGTGTTTTTGGATAAGAAACACCTGCTAATGCATGGAGTGATATAATTGGTTCATCAGGTGTTGTTGTAGTATATGTTGTGGTATCCTATGGTTCCTCTATCTCCTCCCTAGACACTTTAGTGGGCTACACCTCATCGTCGAGGCTATGTTTAGTCACGCCAATCCAAAAGAACTTTGGTTCCTTACATTTGTGGCCTTGGTAATATTTTTCATCATGACAGTAACACAATCCTTGTCTTCTCCATTCATCTAGTTCTACTAGTGACACTATTTGCACCTTAAGGGTTTGGGCGGGGCTACTAGAAGTGGTGGGATGTGCCTTTGATATGAATGGAGGAGGACTAGATTTGGAATTAATAACACTTTATGCATGTAAATATTTATGGAAAGCTTCCAACCAAGTAGCCAGTTGATGCATTCTAACATGTGCCTGGATGACTTCCTTGAGGTCACTAGTGAAACATTCCATTAAGAAGGTGTTCCCAAGGCCCTCAGTCTGAATGACCCATTATTCAAATGCCATGATGTAGTCTCAAACTGTACCAATTTGTTTAAGCTTCGTGAGGCAACCCAAAAAAGGTGATTCCCTATCAACACAAGCACAAATGGCTTCATAGAACATATTCCAAGTTGACTTTCTTATATAGAATTTCTAATGCCATTGCCAACACTGCTAACATTCTTGGTCCAAATAACGGGCTCCAATAAGAAACTTGGTTTCACCATCCTAGATATTTTTAAGTTTAAAATATTGTTCCATTTGTGTCACCCACACTACTGGGTTAGAACTATCAAATTTGTGCATGTCAATCTTAGGTGTCTTATTGCTAGAATATTTGTGACCCTCGTGGAAGTGATGATACCCCTCATATCGATGATGGTAAGATTTTATTTCTAGGTTTCTAATGAGATGGTTCCCCTCCCCCGTGGGGCCTTTAGCCTTGATGTATGGTAGTATCAGATCTAAGGCCTTGAGGTCTTCCTCTTTTTTTCTAGAGACTTTCCATAGCTTGAGCCCCTGTAGCAACCATAAAATTTCCTAAGTCAAAATTTTTGTTTACTTGAAATTATTAGGGCGACTATGGGTGCGAGACGAGGATTTTGTTGATGTAGGTCACTTAAAAGCACCTCGAAAAAAATGGGACCGCGTGAAAAATTGATGCTTACTAGTAGATGGTATCACTATGATTAACTCGTCATCTTGAATCTTGGGGGAAATTTATCTTGAAAGCGGGAATTAGGGACAACCAATTTTTTTTACTATAATAGGAGTATTACTCCCAATTGATTAATACTTTAATGACTAAAATCCCAAAATATTGAAACTACAAATTGGTAGGAATTTGGTGGTCCCAACTGATCAATATTGCGATGGAAGAAACCCCAACTACTAGATAATCCAAAATGTGTAGGAATTTAGTTGTCTCAATTGATCAAGACTATGGCAGTAGACACCCCAACTTATGGATACTGAAAAAATGTCACGACCAATAAACAAGAAATGAGGGAACTATGGAAATAAGGAATCTTAGGTGTTATAGATCACGATATATGCCAAGGGTCCAACAATAGTACTTGACCCAATATTTAAGAGTCCTAACTGAGGAGGATCAACCATGCCCTTAGTCATATTACTTGACTAGCCTAGCTACATGCTTGTAATCTCCTCTAGTTTCATTCTCGATGTATGGTAGTATCAAGAGGGTCGAGGACTTATTTAAGGTTGGTTTTAGGGTAACCTTGGGGGGATTTTGATATACCAGAGTGTTGTAGTGGCTACAACCATCCTCCAAAATTTTTCCTTAGCTTCATTTTGGAGCCTCCCTACCAACCATTCTTAGTAGCATGTCTTGCACCGCCTAGGTATTTATGATTTCAATTGAGTTTCCTTCGTAGATAAACGTGTGTTCGCTAACTTGTTTTTGTTTCACCTGCAAGCTGACTTCCCGTCACTTGGTCCTCAATTAGTTCTTGTGTTGACATGGAGAATTACGAATAACTAGAGGGAAACTAGCCTAGCTCTCCATAATTGTGCAGAGAATCCTGGTAGCCAATTGCTCTCCAAAATTGTGTAGAGCATGTAGGCTACCTTCCCCTTAAAAATTACACAAAGCAGTCCCTCACCGAGCTTTCTCTCATAATTTTTGCAATTCTGGCTAGCAGCCTTGGCTTCAGTCCAGAAATTACACAAAACTTGAGAGGCAGCCAGAGACACTCAGCCCAAAAATTGTACAAATGTCATCCCGAGGCTTGTTGTCTATTACATGTGCTCACAAGTTGACTAGTTACCTCCATGACTGTGCAATCTTGCCTTACATGCATGGGCAAATTTTTCTCAAAAAAGCAAAAAGAAAAAGAAAAAATCATGCCTAGGTTTTAGGGATCTATGTTTAGCAGCTAGGGGTTACATGCAAAAGCTATTTTAGAGACCTCCTGCCAAGTGTCACTTTTTCCTAGATTTGTGGCATGCGCGTCATAAGCATTGATCTTGTCAAAACTATTTATTTGATGCTTTTGAGCTCATTCTTCACTTTGATCTTGGAGATCTCACATTCCTAATGCATCTAGGAACTTTCAGCACACTTATCACAAGTTTTTCCGTGTAAGTCTGGTTTTCATGTCTTTTGCTACTTTTCTATCGCTTTTTGTATCTTAGTTTGTGTGAGTGTTGTTTGCTTGTTTTTCTAAACACTTACTGTTGTTTTAATGCATGTTAGCTTGTAGAAGCATTGTTTCAAGTTTTCCATTTCATTTCCTTGCTACCGCATGCATGACACTGTTTCTACACTAATGGTCGCCATTGCGGCGACTCGCTTGACACACTTCATTGCTTTCCCGTTTTACTGAATCCTGTGCTCACTGATTGCATGCATGTCATTCACTCATGTCTACACCTAGTTGCACACATGCGTTCAACCCTCACTGTTTTCAGTAGCACATCGGCGGGTCTGAGTTGCCTTGGCCCAGACCTTACATTTCCCATATTGCACTGCGCATTTCTAGAATTGAAGGCCTTGCCTTGATCCTAGAAATTTCACAAAGCTTGCCTCACTCTAGCCTCCCAAGATATGCTCTACGCAATTGTGAGAAGCAGTGGCCCGGTTAGCCCCCGGAATTGCGCAGTGTAATTTTCTTGGGTTGTAGTCATGCTGACAGAAACTGCACATTACGAAGTTATAGTCCTCAACAGCCCAAGCTAGACTGTGCTATGTGTAGTTTTAGTAGTTATTCAACTCATTGGAAGTCTAGACTATGCTCTGCACAGTTCTAGCAATCAGTCTCCCAGCCTCCCAGAGAAAATTGAGAAAATTTCCCGATCAGTCACCCAAGTGCGTTGCGTGTCAGTCCTCAAGTTGCCTTTGGTTTTCAACTAATATTTTTCTTGAAATAAGTGTTGCTCTATCTCTAGGTATCACAAGTGTTCATCAATCTCTCATTAGTATAGGTACAATGGCTTCTAGGAGAGCAGGGTCAAAGGACACCATTGAGAGTGCAACTAGAGATGTGGTCGAGCAAGTGTCTATGAGCTTGCCCATCTATGAAGACACTAACTTTTTCATAGACAAGGAGATCAGGATCAAACATCAGGACATCAATGACATCATTTCAGGAACCTTTGAGGAGAATTTGGAGGATTACAGAGTCTATGTCAACATACAGAAGTCTGGCTTGTACCATGTTGCATGAAGGTATTCCGCATTTCCATGCGCGGACATGATCCAATGGATTGTCTGGCATAATGATCTAGAGACAATGTTGTTGAGCACTATGAGTGGAACAAAACTTGCTACCTTTAGGGCAGAGAACTTTCAGGAGATGTATCACTTGCCACAACCGGTAAACACAATGGATGCACCCGTCACCAATCTATGTTCAGGACAACACCCAACCAAGTATACAAGACAATGATACTATGAAAGGATTATTAGTTCTTATTCATATTTTCATGCTTCTTATATGACTAAGAGAGTATAGAAACCTTCCAATAGAGTTGGGGGATCATGTTAGATCAGCTAGCGAATGAAGGAAGAACTTTCAATTGGTCCGACATGTTGGCTCTCCAGCTGAAGGGACAAGTAACATATGCTCGACATCTGCCCAAGGGTCAGCAAGAAAATATGTTCATGTCTTCCTACATTCTTGATGCAATCTATGCCCATCAGCAGTTCCTTGGCTTGGGTCCGCCATGGACTCCTTCAGAAAACTCTGTGCACACCTATAGCAGGTTGTTCTCCGAGTATAGTTTCCATGGAGTTATACTACAGCTATCAGACCACTTCATCACCCTGGTGTATAGGATGATCTTTGAGCAGGATCTACCTTCAATTTCATAGGAAGCAATGGAGGCATTAGTTAACATAGAAAATTGGTATGCATCACCCCTTTGCACCTTCATCTAGATGTACAACACGGAGAAGGCTCTACCTATCTTCCGAAGTTTGTAATGGATACGTTGGTCATGCAAGAGGTTGCATACCACATCTCAATAGGGTTGTCAATGAGACTGCACAGGAAGAAGAAGGCACCTTGGCCCACTTTTCCTTTGCAGATCGGTTGTATCAGATCCAAAATCTTAAGCATGTTGAGGCCAAGACAAAGGAATTCAAGAGGTTCACCTTTGGCACTAGGAGTTTCAATCCATATGATCTGCATCTCTTAGTGGGAGAACATTGTGCGTGAGTGTATCATCCTTGGATGCACGGGGAATGTCATTGGCATGAGGAAGACCCATGGAGATATTGTTACAACTTCTTAAGGCTCAATGAACTAGTCATAGTGGTTGTAGAATGGTTAGCAGCATACAAGGCAACATCATCTTTGAGAGAAACAACATCAGTAGCAACAGAGGGAAAAAAACCTGTGCATGAGAAAGGCAAGAGAAAGGTTGCCGATAGCACAGAGGAGGAGCAAAGATTCAAGTTCAAGGTATATCCACTTGTATAAAGAGTATTTTTGGAGATTAAGGCAAGGAAGCAACAATGCAACATAAGGATTGCACAAAGGCAAAGGGAGAAGCAGAAACTGGAGGAGGTAGAGAAGAAGTTGTAGGAGGTGAAACAACAACTAAGGGAAGAAGAAGAGCTACGCAAAAGAGAGAAGGAAGTGCAGAAGGAACAAGAACAACAAGAGGTACAATGTGCACACAATGATGAAACTACGATATAGACCTCATGCCCAAGGACCAAGAGGTCACTCCACTGACTTCACCAGATTCGGGAGCAGAGCAAGTCCCAAGTGATCAAGGAGAAACTAAAATCCTTGAGGAAAATCTAGAATCATATGTGCACAACATATCCTTTGATGAGTGACAACATAGAGTTGTGCAGTTGTGTAGAGTGTCCACTCTAGATATACATGTCTATCCTATGTATTTTCAAGAACGAGTGATTGTGTTCGATGTGCGTAGACATCTAGTTGTAATTGCAAATGCTACAAAGGCATATGCTGAAGCCACTAGCTCAAGTGTGAGATTGTTGATAGTTGAGAACAAGCACATGGCTAAGGAGTTGCAAGCGGTCAAGCATGGAGAAGAGCAAGCCACAACATCCGCTAGAGAAGAGTTGAAGAAAGCAATACTTGATAAAATATCATCTCTCAAAACAATCACGCGGAAGTTGTACTCCAAGTTTGTCACTATGCATAATTTAGTTGTACATCTTAATGGTTGGCAGTAGTGTTGTGCTAGGAGAGCACGCATCTTGAAAGGCATACACATTGCTATGGATTGCATGTAGATATTGATAATGAGGTATAAGGGAGCTCCGTTGTACTTTCCAAGGATGATTAAGCCAAAGGCATTGGAGTTGGAGGCACACATCCCGAGTCAAATCTGGAACTATGAGTAACTCTAATAGCTCATCACGACCTTACATGATTCACATGGATGAGTGTTCAGGAGCATGGATGCCATTGTGTGCACGCATGCAATCCCATCCGTTAGAACACTCACCGAGGTGAAGGAAAAGAACCAAGTCCGACTAGAGATGGACATGTACTTTGAGCAGTTGATGCGCATAGCCACCAACGTAGATTTATAGATGAATGTTGGCACTATGCACCAGTATTTCACTGGTCTAGTTGCACTCAAGACTATGATGTGCAAGCCATATGACGAGTTGGATAGAGGTTCCAAATTAATGTACTCGAATGCAGCGAAGGCAAGAGTTCGCTTTCAGAAGGATGTCACCACGAAGTACGTGGACACCATAATAGACTACCAGGATCCGCATAAGTTTTCTACCATCAATCACCAAGAGGATATCAATGAGTTAGTGTTTGCATGGTTGTTCGAGTCTCTTTGATGTCTTGTATGGCTTACTCAAGCCCATTTTTGTCTCACATGGGTACATGTGCAGATTGTATTGTAAACATGTTGTAAAGTGAAAGACCAATTGTCAATAGTAGAATGTAAACAATCATATGTAAGTTGAAGAGTCATGAGGGTAGTTGAAGAGTCACAAAGGGGAATTTCAAAGGGTCATCCCACGCATTGTTATATATAGAAACTCATAACTCATTGTATAGGCTTTTGGGAGCCAAGCTTCTAATAGGTGTAACTTAGAGAAGGCTTGGAGTGTATTGTAACGAACCTTGGCTTCTCCATAGTGCAGAGTGAGTACATCTCTTTGGAGGAGCAGGAGACAGTGACTGTAATGTTCCACTATTAGGGCTACCGGTCATCATGGTTTTATGTATGATTGGATCTTTCACTATTTTAATAGAATAGAGCCAACACATTTCATGCATATATTGTTATTGTAGTTCGACTATCTTGGTTACTCTAATGATGTATGTAGTTGTAGTTTACACATGTATGTATGGACTATTCCATATGTGTTTATATGAATCTTATTGAAGCATGTTGTTGGTATAACTCATCACTTTGGATCGTCGGCTATCCTACTTTCCATATCATGATGTATTTCAACTTGTGTGTTCCCTTTCAAGCCACGTGCTATCACAGACTTCTAAGGGGCACACTCTTCTCCCATTCCACATGTTATAACCTTTCATGCACCTTCTCTGATTTTCTACAAAGTCACACCCTTTCCTCCAACAAGGACATCTTACTTACCTTTGCATGCAACCACAGTCAAGGCAATATTATACTACCCACTGCTAGGACTCCTACTTTAAACAATCTAAGGTCTAGTTGGGACTTCTTACAAGGGAGATCCCCTGACATGTTGGCAGGTCCAACACCGTCAACATAGAGGTACATGGAAGTGCATTCCATGTACAAGATGTTAGAGTCGGTCTTGTCATTTCTCCATCAGAGATCAAAACTCTTTCTACATCTCATTTGTAGGTGTCTCGCTCGATTCAATCAGATGCATTCCACTAGAGGCATGCCATAATCTGACGGAAGGGTCTTGTCAGTGATTACCCCTCATGTCTTGCACCTGCTGGCTTAGGTCTTTTCATCAAAGTTATTAAAATCCATGACAGTAAATGTTTGATATTTTAATGGAAAGACTCATTTCAGTCATTAGGTCTAGGGTTTGCAAATTGTTGTTCTCAAAGTGCTTCAATAATACTTGTAGGCCAAAGGAAGGTTCAATAATTCACTCAAATGATGTTTCTGAGCAAGAAAATATGAATTTTGGAAACTTGAGAGAGGTTTTTGTCCACAATAGGCTACGGAAGAATCACCTCCTTCACTTTTTACAAAGGTGTCATGGTTTTATAGAAATGTCAGAAATACAATTGCCTCGGGAGAATTGATGCACCTCTAACGTGACCTTGGGAAAATCAAGTTTTCTCCTAGCTTGGTTAGCCAAATGACTTGCTTGATGAGTAAAAGGATAACTAGACATAAATAGATCTCAAATGAGCTATCATGAGGTCAATTTGGAGTTGAGGAACACCTTCAAAAGTTGACTGCATCAACACTCTGCCTTGAGCCAGTCTCATTTGGCACATTTTGACCAGAGATTTGATTTTTGATAGGACAAATGAACTGCAAATTAAACAATTCTAGTTGGGTTGGAAAGTATATTCAAATAAATTTCCAACAAGCTATCTTAAACCCAATTTGGACACCAGGAAGGCCTCCAAAAGGCTCCTACAAAAAGGCACCGCGCACAGAAGGAGCGTGACGCATTGGGAGAAATTTTCCATTGTAAATTTACATTGGCGCAGCGCACATGGGAGGCGCGGCATTCAAGGCTAAAAGGCATGAAATTCATTGAAATCTTCCTCCAAATTACAAATTCTTCATTCCACAAGTAGGTTGAGCCTCCATTTATGTGTTTCATCCAAGTTTGTGCTAGGGTATGGTGGTTTATGGATGCTAATGATTGAAACAAAACTTCAACCCTTTCATTTTGAATTCCTCACTTGTAAACTGCTACCTAGGGTTGCCAAACTTGTTTGCTACCAAGGTGTTCCATTATTTCTCTTGTCCTTAATTCCCTTTGTTCCTTGAATGCATTTTTCCCATCCCCTAAAGTTACTAAACCCCTATCCTAAATTCCCTTTCCCAAAACTTTCAAAGGTAAAACCCTAAACCCTATCCCACACATAAAACCCCTCAAACCCTCCTATATTTCCCAAACAAATCTCTCCCAATAGTCCCTAATCTCTCACTATTTTTCCCTCCCCTTACTATCCCTCAGGTCATTATTTTCTCTTGGTGACAAAGGTCAAGCACATCATCAGAGGCATTACAAGACAGTGTGACATATAAACACCTATTTGTCCAAGACAGTTTGTCCACTAGCAGACATGACATCTGATCCGTCATATGATCATGAAGAAGAGACACACAGTGATTCACCAATAGAGGTACATGCACCCAGGAGGCCTCATAGAGGTGGCAAAACATCCGTGAAGACCAGCAGGCTGCCCAACAAAGTCTAAATGAGAGGACACCCATTCAGCAGGAGATAGAGGCTGATCGAGAGATTTGGCTCAAGAGGATCAACATCCACTTAGAGAAAGTTGTTGGTGAAAGCTACGAGGACAAAGCATTATTGACACATATGGTTTATGATTACAGGGCACACAATATGAGTTCAAAGGCTCGGATAAGAAGTTTGAAGGCGAAATTGAGGAGAGCGACAAAAAGACAAAAGAGGCAAAAAGAGCAAGATCAATTCCGAATCTTGGCTAAAGCCTTTGTGGCCTAGCATAGCACTTTATAGAGGATCTCCAACATAAATTTCAAAAAATTTGGGGCAATTTTGGTCACATGACAAATTTTTGGGCACAACACAGGTTTTTTCTCCCTGTGCGCCGCGCCACTGGCACGACGCTTAGGATTGAGAGCTCCAAATCAGGAATGGTTTGTATTTTTGGATTCAACATGAAAAATCATACCTTCTAGTGCATGGACAAGAAATTTGGTCATGATTTGAGTCCCCAGGAGGTCAAAAACACTCAAAAAATGACCTCTCTGCCCCTATTTTGACACACAGGAAGAAATCTTGGGAGAATGAAGTTTTGAAGGGGAAAATGAGTACCAAATTTAGAAATTCCACTTGGGTTAGAAAGTAGATAGGCCAGGCTTTCCAACAAGAAAACTTGGGTACAATTTGGACTCCTGCAGGTACCTCAAAATCGCCTCCAAAGTGGCGTGACGCATATAGATTTGGGCGCGACGCATATAGACAAAAAGGCCAAAATCACTTCTGCTTCGCGACATTTCGATTCACGACTTTCTCCAAGTGGGCCCGATCATTGACACTACTTTTTTCTCGGCAACTAAGGCAAAGTTTAAAGAATATTTTCACTAGAGGTTGGCTTCTATCCAAGTGGCAAAGGAAGGCGAGCAGTCACTCAATCCATTTGTCATTTTTGTAATGCTGCACCTGTAACTAATGGTTGGCTTTCCACTTCCACTTTGTAATCATTTGAAAAAATCCCCAACTATTGGTCGTTCTATTTGCCCATGGCATAGTCTATTTATTGTATGCAAACCATTTGCAAAGGGTTGTTGGGTTGTAATTTCTGAGAGACTGTGGGAGAGAAACTCAATTCTTCATTGTATATTTTGACAGAGGATTAATGAAAGGCAGCAACTCTATTTCATGAGATTCATGTGGTTGTGAGTGTAGCAAATGTGTTATGTTTATGTTTCATATATATTTCGTTATGTTTCACAGTTCATTCACATTCATTTCCGGTGAAATTTTCTAAGATAAGGTAGAATTTATGTTTAATGCTCTGCCTGTGGAAAATTTTCACGTTCCATGTTCTTCTTATGTTTAAAAGGATTCATGTGTTTATGCCCTTTTCACCCTCCTAAAACAATCTTTTCGTTTCGCATTATTCCAAATTAAATTTCTAGACTTTCTGCCTGTCTTGCCTCATGAAGTAATCTATGCCTTTGTATTAAATTCTCTGCTCATTGTTTTTCGTTGGTCCCATACATCCCAGAAACTCAGTCATTTATAAAAATTTGTTTCTTGTATCCATATTTGTTTACTAGCCTAAAATATATATTTCACTGTAAGTCATCTCAGACCATATCGTTTATCTATTCACTGAGCGTGACTCGGAGAGAGCTCTCTCCTATTCTAGTAGGGCTGGCTACCAGACTGAGCGTGATTTGTGGTTACCCTGAATTTTGCCTTCCTTCAGCCTAAGGTAGATTTAGGTGCTAACATAGTGGTGATTCACTGGGGAGAAAATGGTTTTCTTGAAGATTTTTTTGCCCTAGTACATATCTCAAGTTCAACGCTAATTGTTGATGGTGAACAACGATCAGACATAAGAAGATGGCTGAAATCATTCACCTGGCGACTCCTTTCACTAAAGAATCTAGCAGCGAGTGCTTCATGGTGACTCCACTGTAGAGGGAACAGTAGCTTTGATATTTTTTAAAATGAAGTGGATTGCAAGAAGATACGCTCCCATGAGCCGAGATCACATCCCAGGTTTTCCAAATAAAATTCCGAAGGTAGATTGGTCAAGGAATCTACCTACGTTTAAAGATGATGGTAGGAAGGATGTTGATTTACATCTAGTTAGATTTCACATGCATATTCGTAAGTTGAAAGTTGATTTTCCCGAAGATTGATTGATGAAGATATTCCTGGCCACTTTGGAAGGTGAAGCCCAATCTTGGTATGAAAATTTGCCCGCTGCTTGTATTTACTGTCTAAAGGATTTTCATGCCCTATTCATTGAAAGATATAAAGACTCTTATCCATCATTAAATCTAGTTCATGATTGTTGCAAACATGCTTCTACTTTTATTGAAAGCCTTGAAAAATACTATGAGGATGATAATTTTATGGATGATGAGATCATGGAAGCCTTGTACGAGAATCCATTTCAACAACATTAAGAGAAACTAGAGGAGTCCCATCAAGATTCTCAGGAAACGTTGCAGCAGAATCCAAATCTTTGTATGGTGGAAAATGAAGGAATTTTGCATCTTGACAGTCAACATGAATTACATGAAATAGATCAGCAGGTTGAAGAGTTCCATATGGCTGAATGTGATGAAAGAAAAAGTGTCGGTTCAGATCTTTCCATAGAAGAAGACAACATGCAAGGAAGTCCAGTTCTAATTCCAGAATGTGATAATGTCAAGTCACTCATTTCAGATTCAGATTCAAATTGTGATGACCAAGAAAGCCTTGTACTAAGTCCCATGAAAGAGAACTCTGCTGCTGAAATCATCTGGGATGAAGAAGATAGAGTTTTGGATCTGAATGTTCTCATGTCAGCAGAACACAGTCTTTAGGAAGAGGTAATCTAGTCAGCTCATGAACAACAAGATGAGATCTTTTCTCAAGCAAGGGAAAAAGTTCCTCTGGATGAATTTATGGTATATGATAGAAATGTTAGTGTTAGGTTTCAAAAGACGTCTGAAGTTTCTTTTCTCATGATTGATGAATGTAATGAATGTAATGAGAATATGGTTGTCATATCGTATGAGGATGACCTACCATATATTCAGACTTTAGTAGACCAGACTATTTAGGATTCCCTTTCATATTCTTCCTCATATGTCTCATGTTTTGAAATGTTTTTTGAAAAGGAAATCGACTCATCCACTTGTTCAAAATTCTTTGAGGACCAGGACCATACTTTTTCTGAAGAACATTATGAAGGAAGATCAGCATCAAAAGAAAAAGACATCTTGTTTCCTCAACAGGAGGTAAATCTTCATGTTTTTCATGATCCAATGGAAAATCTGTTGTAGTCAGCAGGGAAGGTGATTATTGCAGTATTCAGTGATGAAGGAGATCATGGTCAACTGTGTTTTTGGATGCCCAGTTACCAGTATCTGTTGTTGACCAAGAGATCTAATCAGGAGAGTCAATCAAGAAGGCATCTGCTTGATTGGTTATATTGGAAGACACATTACACATGATTGTAAATATTGCATTAATGTGTAGGTGGTTGTCATCATAATTTGAAACCCTCGAATCTTGATGGACTGTTGCCATTGAATAATTTTTGTCAGTTCTTGTTTTAGTTAAGTCTGTCATGAGTCATTTCCTTTTGCATTGAGTCAGTTTTTTCAGTCATGTTGGTTTCATAATTAATGTCGGTTTAAGTCAAGTTCCGGTCAATAAATGTGTCAAATTCTTGTGTTGTTTGTCGAAATAATGACTCCATAGCCCAATGGATGAAGGCATTGTCTGCTACCCAAAATATCTGCAGTTCTTGGCACCTCCAAGGAGCTGGAGCTACCATCCCCCATTAGAGCCAATGTTAGAGTCGGTCTTGTCAGTCCTTCGTCAGAGATCAAAACTCTTTCTGCATCTCATTTGTAGGTGTCTCACTCCATTCACTCAGTTGCATTCCGCTAGAGGCATGCCATAATCTAACGAAAGGGTCTTGTCAGTTCATTCCCTTCATGTCTTGTGCCTGCTGGCTTAGGTCTTTTCATCAAAGTTATTAAAATCCATGACAGTCAATGTTTGATCTTTCAATGGACAAGACTCATTTCAGTCATTAGGTCTAGGGTTTGCAAATTATTGTTCTCAAAGTGCTTCAATAATACTTGCAGGCCAAAGGAAGGTTCAATAATTCACTCAAATGATGTTTCTGAGCAAGAAAAGATGAATTTTGGAAAACTGAAGGATGTTATATGATGTACTACTACTCAAAGGGGTACCAACAAGGGTTATATGGGAGTCCAAAAAAAGTGACCACCTCTTGTAGTTCATCTGTGTATGCTTTCCTAACCATAGGTTGATGCACGTAATGACGTATATCTATAGATTAAAGATGTTGGAACATGTCTCTAGCCTAATTTTTTTTTGCTAAAATTGGCGGTGCAGATGTTTTGAGAAAGTGCTCTGATACCACTTGTAGCATGCTTGACCTGTAAAAAATATTAGAAGTGTGAAATATGTTGGAGATACCATAGAAAATTACACAATAAGATAATAAAAATAGAGATATTTTTTTAAGATTTATAGCAATATTGTTCACCTTCCTCTTCGAGGGGCAACCTCCAGTAGATAATAACTCAATCACACAACACAAGTTACAGCTTCCCTTACTATCTTCGACAATATATAGTTTCGTGAGACACAAGACCCTAACTACTCATGCTCCCTTGCATAATGTGGGTTATCCATTTTATTTATTAGTTATGGCCCACTATAATTAATTGTGGACCCTTTTTTATAATGTGGGTCAACCACTTATTAAGTTTATAGGCTTTATTTATTAGACTAACTAATCATGACTTGTATGAGGCCTCTTGGGATTATTACATTAATAAAGGGGTTAGGGTTAGAACCTAACATGAGATGTCCCTATCCCAAGGTATTTTACATAACTCTGATGGTATGAATATATATCATTTGAATAGATGTGCTTATGTCGAATATGGTAGAAACTATTTGATTACTAGTTAATGAGGTTTACCATTAATAGATCCGAGGGGACCCACCAATGATGAAAATGGACCCAAAGATGCCTATTACAATCTAGTCAGTCTGAATAAATGGCTTGAGGTCAAACATTGGTGGATTGGACCGATAAGTATTGAATGATGTAAACTTGTTATCGATCACAAGCAAGCCTCCCATTGAGGTTTGTAAGCACCAAGATACTATTTGTTCCTAGATCAAGCTTCTGGATAATGAGCTAAAGTCAAAAGGAGAAGATCCATAGAAGGAGGGCCTTGATATATACCCCATCAAATGACACAAAAAAAACCAAGAGATGATGTGAATGGATGAAGTCATGAGATGATGACCAGCATAAAAAGGTCAATGAAGAAAATAGATGGCAGACACAAGCTAAGACTTCCCTTGAACACATAATGACATGACACAAAAGTGACGTGGCAGCATGACTAATGAGCACCTCATGATACCGTGCAATGACAAAAGAGTGATTGCAACATGCTCCTTAGTGAATAGAAGAATATCCAACAGGAGGAGTAAATAGAATCATATGTATGGTATGGATCCTGCGGCAAGTCAAAACCAAACTATAAGATAATGATGTAGATAGGTTCCATGTTCAAGGGAAACATAATTGTCGCTTCCTTTTTGATGACTAACAGAAATAAATGTTCCCCTCCCATTTTATCTTTTTAGTCTCCTTCATGGTTTAATGAGCGGGAAAGAGAAGACAAGTATGCTCAATAGGTTCCTTTTTCATAAATTTTAACGAGGCCTAAAAAGAGTTAAAATATGCTCCTACCCTTCTCATGGTTTAACGAGCTTTGAGAATGGAAAAGAGATTGCTCGCTGACTTTCAATATATTTAACAAGTAGGAAAAGATGGAAAGAACTCATGATCTTCATATAGGTTTTAAGAGCGTGAAAAGGTGGGCAAAAGAAGCTCCAGATTTTCATAATCTTAATGAGTCATGAAAAGAAGACCAAAATGAACTTGACATTTTCATTTTTTAACATGGATGAAAATAAAGATAAAAGGAGCTCGGTTCCTTTTAGGGTTTAACGAGCATAAGAAGGGCACAAAGGAAGCTCGTCCTAGAGGAACAAGTGGTATAAAGGTGGAAACTAGTGATGGGCCTCATTAATAGGTATATAATAAGGCCCATCTAGACATCTTTCAACATATGTTTACCTCTCTCCTTGCATTTTATAACACTTTTTTGACTATAATGTTCTTAATTAGGAAGATTAAAGGATGTTTATCATATATTGTGGCCTAACATGATTAATGTGTAGGAAAAGGGTGATTTTTTTATGCAAAGAAACATTGGAGGCAATGGGAGGAGATGTAGGAGGGTTTTCCCCTACATTTACTCACCTATAATCTGACTTACTCCCTATATTTACTCACCTACAGTTCAAGGATCTATTGGACAAATGATGCACTCAACGATTGTGAGGACCATAGGGAGCTATATCCACCTTTCAAGGGATTTAAGAGGGATGTAGCCCTCCTTCCAAGGAGGCTTCCCCCTCATACACTTTTATATAAATAAGGAAGCCTAAGGGATCAAAAGGATTTGAACTTTTAGAGAAGAATAATGACTGCTAGGTCTAAGATCTTGTACTTGTCTCTTTCATTTCTATATCATGTACTTGAGCACTTTCTGAGATTAGTGAGAAGTATTTCGTTGCTTTAAATCTGAGTGTGTCCTAGAGAGTTGATTTCCATTGGGTTATAGCCCAACCTAAGCACTCTAGTCTCTCTCCTTTGTACATTTTCTTACATAGTTTTCTTTTTTGTATTTACGTTAACAATATTTACTTTCTTGCAAGTTAGGTTAATATGAAAAGTTTCCCTTGTAGACTTACCCATAATATCTCTTATAAAATGTGGTTTTAATCCTTGTATTTGAAAGCATAAGATGATAGGTTTGAGATTTAATGTAGTAGGAAGATCTTTAATATAATTCAACTCATCCTTTCTTTTCTAATTTAATTTTCAGCAATTGACATTGTTAGCATGCTTTAGGTGTTTTGCAAGATTGGTTAATATTTATGGTATGAAAGTCATACTGTTTGCTTTCAAGACATAAAACTATCATACTTGTCATCTTAATGCCAACATCCTCCTTGCTTCCTCCACAACTTCCTCAAAGATATTATTCACCAAGAATTCATTTCAGATTTGTTAGAGGCCACTATGTGCATTTTTCCTTGTGCAACATGGGCCCTTGAGGGATATTAATCTTGGAAAGGACTTCATAAAACATTATTGCACCTTCCACTACCCTTACTCACATTCAATTCACATTTTAGGCCCTCAAAATGCTCTTGGATTCGATCTTGTAGCAAAACAAGGTAATCTTGTAGCACCCTGTAGCATCGTGAAGAAGCTCCCCAAATTCAACCAAAATTTCTCTCTGAGCATGAGCTTTTCATTTTGAGTTTATATAATGACCCTTAGGCTCAGAAACCAAGTTTACAGATCTTTAGGAAGACTAGAGACTAGAATACAATCTCCTTTGAACACAGTGATTTAGAGTTTATTTATGCTCTTTAGTTTACGCAAATAGAATATGTTTGTTTTCATTGTCTTTAGTTTCTTGCAATAGGTTAGAGTTTACATTTCAAGCATTTCCATTTCTGCAATTGCAATAGGCTTTTATTCCTACAAGTAGATTAGCATTTACATTTGCTATAAGTAGATTAGCATTAGCATTTCCTTCAAGTAGATTAACATTTACATTTTCTGCAAGTAGATTAATGTTTACTTTTATGCAACATTTCTATTTCCTACAAACATCTTAGACTTTACTTTTGTGCAATATTTTCATTTATGTAATTAGTTTAGGGTTTCCTTTTACATAATTCTTTCATTCTTGCAAAGAGTAGATTTATTTTGTAGAATGATCTCTATTCATCTTGGTTTGGTTCACTACCATAGAAGCAACTTGAGTAGAGCTTAGATTAATGTGTATACAACACTATCACCTCTTAAGTTTTTACAAACTCCAAATTGATAAATTAAAGCTAGTAGCCCTAGGAGTTGCAACATTCTTGTTGAAATACCATATCTCATCACTTTTTGGTGATGCTGCTGGGGAGGTGTCAAAGTAGGTGTTGATTATGCTATCAGATTCTTTCTCTTTCCATTTTATTTCTTGAAAAATAAAATTTTCTTTGCATTAGGTTTTATCAATCTAGAAAAACCTAAAAAAAATAAAAGAACCACAAAAAACACACACACGTGTCTCATAGGAATAGAGATAATTGAGGGAAATTTATACCAAAAACCCCCACTCCTTCAAATAGTCAACCATTACTCTTCTTTGGTGACTGTGAACCTCCTACTCTGACCACAAAGAAGTTGGAAAATCTTTTAGGTGAGCAGCCAAACATATTTGAAGAACCTACATCACCTACCCAAAATATGGATAAAAAGAGGTAAATTGAGCTCTTTCCTATCATAGAAACCAATGGGGAAGTCAAAATGAAGAATATAAGCCCCACTTCTCTCCCACACTTCAATGGCCTAGCTTTTGAGGACCTTGATACATTCATGTTCAATTTTGTTATGGTTTATAGAACCCATGATTACAGTTATGATGAGAAGAAGCTAAACTTTTTCCCTTCTACACTCAAGGATGTAGCCATGTGTTGGTTCATGAACTTTGAAGGAGGTAGCATCACCAATTGGGCTCAATTGCAGCAAAATTTTAATCAAAAATACAAGGACTACTATAGATCAAGGTAAACAAAAGAAGAGATATTCAAAATAACGCTAGGTCCAGATGAATCATTATAGGATTATGAAGAAATATTTCAATTCAATTACAGAAAGGCTAACTATACCCTTGACACAAAATACATAACACTTGTACTTCTCTAGGGGATTAGGGAGGATTTGATGGTGACCCTTAAAATGTTGTCTAGTGGAGACATTTACCAACTGACTTATGAAGACACCAAGACAATATTTAAGAATCATTCTAGGGCTGCAAGGAAGAGAGATAGGTCTAGTCATGACTTGTTCAATTCTTCTCCCTCTACGTCAATTATCAAACATGAAATAGGGAGTATGCTAGAAGACTTTAAGAGTGAGTTTTTTCATACCTTTGATTTTCATATGGATACTATACAAATTAAGAAGAAGAAAGAGGAGGCAGAAATGGAACTAACTATATTTTTCCCTAGGTGCACTAAGAGGAACCCCATAAATGAGTGCCCACTGAATGTTATAGAAGTATTCTCTTTTTGTGAGAAGAACCATGAAATTGAAAAATTCCCCTCTCTTTTAGAACTAAAGTATGTATAACAAGGGGCAGAGGGTAGCTTGGAGCAACTTTGTTTCATCAACCAAAGGAGACAACAAGGCCCTCAACCATATACATAAGGCATGCAAGATGCATACTAGCCTTCTTTCAATCCAAACTAGAGTGCTTCCTTTCAACCTTCATAGCCTCCATCCCAATCACCTTTCTCCATGCCTTCTCCTTGGTCCTACCCTCCTTAGCATGTCAATCCACCCTTCTAGCCATATCAACCTCAACCTCCTCAATGGGGAAACCATTCACAAGGACGGAGGCCTTAGGAATTCAAAACACTTGCCTTAATGCCTCTTCCTCCACCTTAACCACAACTAGCCCATGATGATCCATCCAAGCATCCTTAGATGCCTGCTATTATAGCTTCAAATCTCACTATTATGGTTTTTGATACTACACTCATGGCCTAGGGCAACCCCTCCTTCCAGACCTGGTCCCAAATTTAAAAAATAGTGTTTTATTCCTTGTACGCGACATTGCCCTGAGTTAAACGCAGGTATGCATATACCCAACCTGCGAATATGTATTAAAACACTTAAAAAAATATCAAACTCCTTATTTTCAAGCGGAGATCGCGGGTTTTACCTGTTGATCACCTGTTAATGCCCGTGGCCCAACTGTTCCCAGCCAACTCCTAACTAGAAAACTACTTTGGGAGTGGTATATAAAGACTTCAAAGGGAGGGCCTAAGGGAGGAGAGAAGAGAGAGAAAGGTTATTATACTGAAATTTTTCCCCTGACCAGGTCTGAAGACCCTTGTGCCTTCTGCACTTCCCCCATTTGTACAAGAAACTCTTGTTTCCTTGTGTGTTGATGTTCATCTACTAGTTATGGCATCATGGAGTGAGTCTTGGAAGGAGATATGCTAAAGGCTTGAGGCTGGACGGATCCGAAAGGAAGCTTTGCTTGGAGCCTGCGAAAGGTTACTCAGGTAATATTACTCCTTTTTTATATTATATTTGTCTATAATAAAAAAACACGTCTTGGTTCCCGATATGTTTCTTCTTTATGTTTATGATGTTCATGTTTGAATTTCATATGTCAATGGTGGTTTAAAGTTCATAACTAACTTCCTTCTTTTATAACATAAAGATGATTTCTGTATAAGTCTTTGTCCATATACTGTTGTATTCTTTGGAATTGGTTGTTTTACAGGAAAAAGGAGCGAAAGGGACTTGAAGAAGGGTTTGGACCCTTGAGGAACTTCTCGAACATAGGACCTGAGGTACGCCCTTCTTACTTTAGAATTTGCTTTTGATAGCATAATGGCTGTGTGAATGTGTTTCTCTATTTAGACAAATTTCAGTCTGCTAGGGTTTCCACCCAAAAGCCCTAGGGGAGAAAATCCCTCAACAGAATTGGTGACTCTACTGGGGACAACACTCTTGTTGTTCGTAGTTTGGGTGTTTGTCAAGCCGATCAGGGCTCAGTTGCTTGTTGGTTTGCTGTTACTATCTGGTCTGTTCTTGACTTCTGAGTTTTACCATTTTCTTCAGTTTGTTTTTTATTTTTCTTGAAATCTTTCATATACGTTGTTTTCCTTAGTTACAAAAGCGTACGTACGCTTGTTTCATGAAGTAAACCTGCGTATACGTAGGTTTCCTCAGGCACAGTCACATATACACATAGTCTGCACATAAGTACAATCGTGTATATATTGCATTTTCAAGATTTGTAAATTTTTGTGTCTCTGAAGGTTTGTTTGGTCGTTTGATTAAGTTTGAAACAATAATTTTTTCAGTATCAGTTGTTTGTTTTAAAGCAAGCGTCTTACTCTGATTTCTCTCTGATTGTAAGGAGTATTGGTCTTGTTTTGCTTTTGCAAGCGTCATTGTTTTTTGCTAAAAGCACGTAAGATTTCTTGTTGGAATCTTGGCTGCTCTGGTTTATCAGGGTAGAAAGATTGTTATCAATCTTTGTGTTGGATTTTGCTTTTGGTGACTTTTTGTTTGCTTGACAAAACCGCTTTTTGTGACCATCTACTTCTTTGTTTCATGAAAGTTGTCAATTGATACTTTCTTGAAATTGTCTTTTTGATCTTTTTTGGTCTTTGTTACCAAAGCTTTCATTGTTGCTTTCGATTTTTAAAAAGCATCTTTAAACACATTTGTTTTTGTTGAGTTTTCATCCATTGTATGGTGTCAGCTTGCAAAAGTGGTTGTTGCTTATTGTTTCGATTGCAAAGTTTCATTTTTGTTGAGAGCATTTCTGAAAATACTTTTTTGTTGTTGCTTTGAAGAAAACTTTTTGAAAAACTTTGTTTTGCTTTCTTGAACTTGTTTTTCATTTAGTTTCCTTTTAGTGAATGAAAGTGCTTTATGTTTGTCTTGAGTTTTGTTTTTAGTGTTTAGATGAAATGAATGGTAGCGTCTCATATTCCATCTAGATATTCTAAGTGGCAAAAGAAAATTTTATAAGCAAGCAACTTTCATTTCTTGTTTTTAGAGAAATCTTGAATTCTTGCATCTTCACTATACTTTGCATAGTTAAAGCATTAGCAATTCTTTTGGTTTTTGCGTGTGTGAAGTGTGTTGCAAGAAAAGAAAAGAAAACGTTTTTTCTTTCTAAGTGTTTCCTACAACCCACGTAGAGTACTCTTTTCATCGAAAAACAATGACAAGTGCACATGCATATAGTTAGGTTTTATTAATTTCTTTTGCATCAAAAATACACCACTAGTTTCATTTCCATCATCCCTTGACTTAAAGAACAACCCTTAAAATCAAGCACTAACTAAAATTCACTAGAACTTTTTCTTTTAAAAGTTAAAATACACCAACAAGTTTAGGATTTTAGGGCCTTGGATTAGGCGAGTGGAGAGTTAACTCTCCAAGACCATTTTAAACGTCAAACATAGGAGTCTGAATAATGAGAGAAAATCCAATAGCGTTAGGAAGACCAGGAAATCTCCGGATCTGGGAGTTAAGCATGACGGTATATGAAGACAGGGAAGAGAGATACCCGCTCTCCTACTTGTCTGAACTTACCTCACGACTGTTCCGCCTGGCTTCTGCGACGAGTTGGTATCCATAGTTGCTACTCCTAGGGAACTACATAGGTGGCTACAGAGGGGAATCCCGTGGCACCTGACGTCGATGTTGTATCACTCTTGACAGTACTACTGGAGGGCACCCTTGCGAAGCTTGAGGGCTTGCATCGGTGCACGCTGTTGTTAGGAGGTCAACGTAACTTCCTCTGTTACCTTCGCTGATAGGGCTGGGCCCTCATCATCCCAGACTATCTTTGGAAGGCCCCTTATTTCACTTTCTCGTATTTTGGTGTCCGGTCCTAATCACCCAGAGCGGAAATACTTGGAATTTGTTTGACTGGTTGGCTTCTTTTAGGGACTTTTTAGTGAGTGCTCTTTGCTCCTTGTATATAGTTGGCTTTAGGTATTTTTGTCTAGTCATGTTTGGACTTTGTGTTCTAAGTGACTGGCTTACCACTCTGCTGATCTTGAAAGGCATTTGGTCGTTCTTTCAGAAGTTGTGGAGTTGCCTCCTCAAGGGAAAAGGTTTTGATTGCTTATCCATATTCCTTGAAAAGTTATTTCTACATTCCCATAAGGGAAGGGTTTGACGATCAGTTAGATATGGCCAATATTCCTATGGAAACCAACCAAGGTACCCTTCCAAAAGGGGATCCTTGTGCTTTTCCTTTCTTTGGAAACGTTGGTACTCCCTTGATGGCCACTTTGAATATTCCTGGGTTGAATGTTGGACTGCCCGTTTGGCTGTGGTCCACTCCGAATATTCCTAATGCTCTTGAAGCCTCTCAGTTGAATGCTTTATTTCAAGGGCATCACATGGGTGCTAATTTTTCATCTTCTTTCAAAGAGAAATATGGGATTCCTTTTCCCCTCCTTCTTGTAATAAGAAATCTAAAAGGAGGAGAAAGAGGAAGTCAAAGACGAAGAATAATTCTATCCCTTCATCTTCAACCTCTGCTAGTCATGTTGAAGATGAGTCTTCAACCTCTGCTAGTCATGTTGGAGATGGACCCTCAGCCGCTACTAGTCATGCTGGGGGAATAAGTCTAGTCACTGCAAGTCATACTAGCACTTCATCTTCAACCTCTGCTAGTCATGTTAGAGATGGACCTTCAGCCGCTGCTAGTCATGCTGGGGGCATAAGTCTAGTCACTACAAGTCATACTAGCACTTCATCTTCAACCTCTGCTAGTCATGTGGAAGATGAGTTTTCAACCTCTGCTCGTCATGTTGGAGATGGACCTTCAGCCGCTGCTAGTCATGCTGGGGGCATAAGTCTAGTCACTGCAAGTCATACTAGCAAAGAGTCAGGATCATCTGTAAGTCATGTTCAGAACTCTCCGCAAACCACTAATAGTCATGTTGGCGGAATGGGGGTTGATAAGAAACCTGGACGTAGAAGTTTTAAACCTAGGTTCCCTTGTAAGATATGCAAGGGAGACCATCTTACTCATTTATGCCCTGGTATTCCAGAGGTCCAAAGGATATGGTTCGAGTTCAAAAGTTCTTCTACTCCTAGATCTGATATGGTTTCTCATCAATCCCATCAACCATTGGTTGATCATGTGGTTGAGCTAGTGCAATCGTTGGCCGATTACACTCCTCTTTTGGGGGGTGAAGCGCCTAACAAAAGAGTCTGTTTGATCTCTAGTAGAGATTCTTCTGGTATAGGGGGCATTATGGTTTCTTCTAATGTTCCCCCTCCAAGTTCTAAGAGTGTTTCCTTTGGCTGGGATAGTCTTGTTGAGCCTCGTCTTCCTTCTGTTGCACCTTTCCAAATAAAGGTCAGAGTTAATTCCACAAATGTCTATCGATGTATGGTGGATGAAGGATCCTCTGCAAGGATTATATCCTCTTTGACTTGGAAAGCTTTGGGTTCCCCAAAGTTGTTGACAGCTCAAAGTCAGTTGTTAGCCTATGATAGAAGACCTGGTGAATCTATGGGTGTTCTTCCTCAATTGCCTATCACTTTAGGTGGGAAGACTGTCTTAATCGATATGATGGTGGTTGATAGCCCTTTAGACTTTAATATGCTACTTGGGCGTGATTATGTCTATGCTATGAATGTTGTGGCATCTTCACTCTTTTGAGTAATGTTCTTTCCTCATAATGGGAATATTGTCACTATTGATCAGCTTGCATTTGATAATCACCACCCTAATTCGACTTTACTGCAGAATGCCCCTTGGTTCATTCCAAGTGTTCAAGTAGACTCTACCCCGCCACGGGTCAATTATGTGGCATTGAATCCTCAATGTTCAATCGCTTCTAAGAAGGATCATTTGACCTATTATTCTCCTTCTTGGGACTTGGTCTCGACAGTTGACTGAGAGATTCTTCCTATAGGGACATGGGACCCCTTAATTCCCTATGTTGATCCTTATAGTTCTCAAGATTTCTTAGAACTTGTTTTTCCTTCACAGGAGGAACTCTTTGAAGCCATGAGTTATGACTACCAAAGGATTCCTTGGCCTGAGCCCTGCAATGGATTTTTTTAGCAGAACTATTATGCGTAAGCCGCAAGGCTGCGTGGTTATCTGTACCATATTGTATATATAAGGTACACATTTTCAAGTTTTGTATTCTATAAGACAAGATCTTATACGAAGTTTATATGTGGGATGTATTAACTTCATGTCTAGTGTTCCTATTTATGTTTACAAAACTTGGAAGATTTCTCCTTTGGAAATTTTTATGGTTGGTCTGTTCTGACAGGTATTGGTTTCTGAAACTGGCATATAGGTTAGGTTTTTCCGCCTGCATTGTGCACTTATCAGTTTCCTTTCCCAGTTGGCCTTAGGATTGACCCCACCAAGTTATGGTGTGGAACCTTCCCATTGCTTAGAAGTACCATGACTTGTGTGGTAGAGCCTACCTTATCATGGGTGCCCTAGTTAGTACCTTGTTGTCACTTGGCACTCATGCTGATTTTTTTTCCTTAGGCTCGGGAGTCCTCTGTAATCTGGCCATGACTTATGCGTTGAAGACTCATTCCTCTTAGCTTCTTCACTTTGTTCTGGTCTTATACCCTACAAGCTCCTTTGTGTTGAGTTGTACCACTGCATTGCATGTTGACCATTTGCACCTTTTGGCCTAGAGTCGACTTCACTTGGACTCGTGTTTAAGCCAACTTTTGACCATGATGACTACAAAATCAACCTTGCATACCTTTGATTTCTGCAACTTGACACACCTTGACCCATGGAAGGAACATACCTTTGAGTGTCACTGACCAATTTTCGCCTCCCTACATTGAGCATAAGAATGTTCAATTCCCAGGAACTAGATCATCTGTTTCATCGACACTCGTTCTTTCCACTATACCATAGCATTCTTTTATTCTTTTTCGTGCTTAACAGAAAAAGACAAAAAAATTAAATATTCCAAAAAGAGCGGGAACGAGTAAGTATTTCCATCTATTATTGGCAGCTAGAGTCAGTCATGTCGCCCTTGAACAAAGCACTCAAAACAAAGTCTCCTCTGTATGGGTGGGATTTAGTTTGACTTAGGTACGCCTTAACCTTGTTATTGAGTCAGTTCTCCCCTGATTGGTTATATCTTCCAATCATATGGAGGGTTCGTTCATGCCTCCTACATGACGAACTTATACAGAGTCATCATATGCTGCCATATAGTCACATTGAGTCGTGCTTTTGTTCAAGGGAAGTTAGCCTGAGTCGGCCTCTCTGCGGTGTCTCTTGACTCACTTTTTCAGTCGGCCATCCTGGTTGTCAGTGTCATGTCTTACATCACATCAGCTATATTGGTCCTTTACTCGTGCTGGTTTGAGAAGGTCCCCATTGACTTCTTGCCGGCGGGTCTTGTCCTTATCGACGACGGCATCTTGCTCTGAGGGCAGGCCTAGAGTTGCACCCTGGCCTTATTTTCATTATTGATAGGTTACCTTGTGCTCAGCATCGATCAGTATCATGGGTCTTTGACTGAGTGGTTTCCCTTGTGTTCGACGTAAGCTTACATTATCAAACATTGGGATTCGTGCAGTACCTTGGTTTCCATTTGACCCTATTGGTGGATACCCCGCCTCTGTGTCAGCTTTCATTATTGGTTGGTTCAGAGGGTTTCTGCCGTGCGCTAGCTACATCTTGTGTATGCCAGAAACGTACCTCGGTTCGGTTACTACATCTTCCTTCGTCCGATTCCTTCCACATTATTGGCCTACGGGTTACACTCGCGCTGGATTGATGAAGGATGCCTTAATGCCTTCCTTCTAGCGGATCTTTCCCTATTGACTCCGACTCATTGCTCTGGGGCAAAGATCTAGACTCCATTTGGCAGTACCTTGGGGTTTGCAGTCATTAGTGGCAGATCCTTCGCTATCGACAGTGGGAAACCATCATTGTCTCCTAATCGATAGATTCTTACAGGTGTTTGACATCAGCTCATTTATTCGCACTTGTTAGTTTGTACTGGGTACCTTGACGCTCATTATCATTATCGGTGAGTAGTCTCGCATTTGTTAACGGTATACATTAATGACCGGTAATCAAACGATTTCTCACATGGTCGACTTTAGATCATTTATTCCCATGGTGTAGAAATCTACCACGGCGGTCGGTGAAGACCTCAGGTTGTATCAGCATTCATTGGTTCACTTGACAGTTGCTCCTGTTACTGCTAGTCGATACCATTCCACCTTATATGTTGCAGTCAGTCACGGCGACATTCTATATGCTGACACCTGAGTTTGCAGTGCAGTACCATCCTTATCCATCATTTTTAGTCGGTACCTTTTGGGATCAATCTTTGATATCAGTGATCCGTTGTATCTTCCAGCATCATTGACAGTTTATATGTGATATTCAGACATGTACTTGTTTGACTATGATCAGATGAT
>APFE030322894.1:26539-62126 GCA_000404065.3 Pinus taeda
AAGCTCATGAACAATACATCCATTTGATCGAAATATTACCTCAGTTCCTTGATCACACATTTGACTGACACTCAATAGATTATGCTTTAAGCCATCAACATACATAACATTTCCAGCTTTGACCTTTTCTTTCAAACGAACAGAACCTTTACCTTTTATGAGTGTTGGGGTGTCATTTCCAAATGAGACCTTCTTTTCCTTTTCTAAGGCACTATATGGCTGAAGTTTTTCTTTATCACCTATCATATGTTTCGAGCATCCACTGTCGATGTACCACTAATTTTCTTTTCCTTCTGCATATAATGCTATCCCACATCTTTCTGGTTGTGGTTCTTTCTTTCTCCATGTTTTGGGATTCAATGAAGCTTGCTCCTTCTGAATTATTTGCCGAAACCTACTCCTGCATTCAGAATCTTCATGACCGAAGTTGTTACAAATAGAACATTCTATTTCATTTTCAAGAGCAAAAAAGTTATTGTAGGTTATTTTCATGATCCCAGTCATACTTCTTTGTTTTTGAGCTTCTGTAGTCATGATGGTCTTGTAGGCAACACATTGAGCAGCTTTGTGTCCAAAGTTATGACAAGAGAAACATTGGCCATTGAAAAACCTATTGTGATTATCAAACCTACTGACCAAATGATTGTAGTTTCTATTGACATCCATTCTTGAGGCAAATTGAGAACGATTTACCTACGGTTGGTTGTAGCTTCTGTTCATCTTTCATGTAAACTGTTTTACCTAGTGATCTGTATTATGCCTTTGTTGTCGATTGTCAACCTGTTCACTTTTCCTTGCTGCATCAAGATAACTTTTGGAGGTGGATGGCTTTGATGCTTCTTCAGAATATCCGAGACCCGTCTTGATTAGAGGAGAATGTTGCACTTTGATACTATCATCTAAAGTTTCAGATCCTTTAGCAAATCTAAGATTAAGGGATTTTGTTTTCTCTATTTCTTTTCTAAGTCCCACAATTTCACATTCTAACTTTTCATTGTGTTTATCTCTTTCAGCAAGTTGGAATGTCAGAGTATCTATAATCATATTCTTTTCCTCTAAACAAATTTTAAGTTTAGAAATTTCTTCATAAAGACCTTCTTCATCTATAGCATCCAAGAAATCATCATCTTCAAAGGCCATCAAAAGTCTATCATCATTCCATTGTTCATCTTCATCACTATTTGTATGTCCATCACTGTCTTCATGTGTATAATAGCTTTTCTTACTTGCATTCTGTTTTTTGTTCCATCTAACTGGTTCCTTACCTTTATCTTTATGAGGACACTTGGCAGCATAGTGACTGACTCTTCCACAAGCAAAGCATTTGAAAGGTAGCTTACCTCTGAATCTTTCAGTCCCCTGTTGAAGGTTCTTGACAAATTTTGATTCTTCCTCTCCTTCTGACATATGTCCTGACTCATTTTAATCTCCTTTTCCTGAGGCTTTGAATGCAACTTCTCTCCTGTCTGATGGTCCTCCTTTCCTCATTTCGTAAGCAATCGGGATTCCATGCAGCTGTGACATGGTAATGCTCTGTAGGTCCTGCTTTTCTTCTATGGTAGAAACTTTTGAATCAAACTTAGAAGACAAGGATCTTAGAACTTTTTCAACCAGAACAACTTCTTTTATTTATTCACCCAAGTTTTTCATATAGTTAACAATCTCATCAATGCGTAAGAAATAGTTAGCCACACTTTCATCATTGTGCATTTTGAGATTTTCATATTGAATTCTGAGAGTTTGTAGTTTTTCTCATTTTACCTGATCATCTCCTTCATAGCTCAGAATGATCTTATCCCATATTTCTTTTGCAGTTTTGAGTTGCATAACCTTGACGAATTCTGATTGAGATAGACTCCCTAATAAAGTATTGACAGCATTTGCATTTGTTTCATACTGATTTTTACTAGCTGTATCTGTAGGAGTTGCTGATGGAAATGTGTATCCTGTTTTTATGATATCCTAGACTTCTGTACCAAGAGATTGAAGATAGGTTGTGATTCTTACCTTCCAATAGACAAAGTTGCTCCCATCAAAAATTGGTGGCCTGATCGATGCCTCCTTTCTGTAGTTGCTCATGATGATAGATCTTCCTTCAAGAGATCAAGCTTCTGCTAAAGGACCTGCTCTGATACCAATTGTTGGAAATAATACTGAGAGGGGGGGTGAATCAGTATTATCAATTCAATTGTTTTTCATTTCATACACAGATTTGTATACACTACTTGAGTTAGTAAAAACAGTGTATATACGCAACTTCAATTAATGAAACCTGTGTATAAGTTGCAGACTTGTGATTTAATTTATTCTTCAGATGTGATCATAAATCTGTGTGTCAGAACCATATAAACAGTAACCAAGAACAGAAAAATAGAGCAGATAATCACACACAAGAACATAAGATATAAGGTGGAAACCCAATGTGGGTGAAAACCACCTGCTGCAATTTGTCTCTATATTCTTTCAATTAGAAACTTCTTTTTAAAATGTTTTTGTACTGGTGCAGTCTTATGCTAGTATGCAGGCTGCAACCTGTAGAAGGTTACAACCTTCTCTCGTTCTCCAGTTTCTCCTGGAAGGGAGCTACAACCCCCTTAGCTCTTGTACTAGCTGAGGTACTAGTATGTAGATGCTGACCTACAAAAGGCTACAACCTTCTCTTTTCTTCAGGGACCACGTTTCATAAATTTTCAGAATGGATCCATGAATAACATCAATCAAACATCAAGTATATCTACATCAACCAATCTTAATGAGATATTTTTTAGCATAAATCACAAGATATTTCATTTGTTAACGCGTTTCAAACTAGCTAGTGTGGTTCATCGTCAGGAAAACTTGTCCTGACGATGAACCACACTAGCTAGTTTGAAACGCGTCGACAAATGAAATATATTGTGATTTACGCCGAAAAATCTCTCATTAACTTAATATGGATCACAGAAGCCTCAATACAATGATCGACCAATCTTCTTTGTACAACCCAATACTGAATCAAACAATCACTTCTCTGAATGATGTAACTAGAATAATAATAGTAACCAGACACCAATCCTGAACCCAAAATATTGCAACAATAAACCGAAGTAGCTAAAACATATTTAATGAGATGTACGCTACTTCAAGATGAGGAACCTATGTGCATACACCTCTGTGTAAAGGGAAACATGCGTATACACTTCTTCAATTTACTAAACCAGCATGTATACGCGCCTTCGCTACGCTGAACCTACGTACAGATCTATGAAAGACATATTTCCCTTTTCAAGTATTCAAGCATTAATTATACCCAGATTATCAGATTCATAGATCAATTCATGCGTCAAATATAATAGATCAGAATCACACAAAGATACTACTATTCAAGCCTTGAGATTTGACCCATCAATAGAACTTATCCATCTTGTAATGCTTAGGTTCCTTCCTTGATTCAGATCCAGCTATGCACCATAAACCAATCACCAGTATTCCAGATCTTTCTCCTCATAAGATATTCAATCATTAAGACAATTCCCTTGCCAAATGATCTCCTTCCCTTTTTATAGTCTTAGGCCTTACTCAAACCATGCTCCAAAACCATTGAGAACCAATACTAGGGACCCAAAACCTAGGTTCAACACTTTGGATGCAATATTAAGGACCAAAACCATACATTCAAATATGTCGGACTAAATAGAATGGATCAAATATAAGATTTCCCACATGTACGTGCTTTTCTTTGATGAAAGTGTGTGCATAAGTATACACGCCTTTTGATCGGTAAACCTGCGTGTATATGTGACTTTGTTACGAGGAACCTGCGTATACATCCTTGAACTGTGATCTGCCCTTTGAGTGAGTTTCCATCAAGGACAACACCTGTGCCATAGTGCCAATCCTGTGTCATAATGCCAACAAACATGCCTACCCAACCAAATCCAAACCCGAACAATAGACAGGCTCATCAAGTATACATTGGAGAAACATCATATCTAGTTTATGCTATGGAAATCCAGGAGATTAACCTAAGATCTGGGAGAGTTCTCCTGGATAACCAACCTCCACCTCCACCTAGGGATGTTGAGGAAGAAAAAGAGGAAATAATTATTAAAGTGAATCCAACCTTTCCTGAGTGATTAACCCAACCACTCCAGCCTACCCTGGAAGAGATTGAACTTCTGGGAGAATTGAAAAATCTATGTGTAAAGATTCCACTTCTCCAAGCAATAAAATATGTTCCAATTTAAAATAAGTTGATTAAGGAGAAGTGCTTCAAGCATCCAAGGAGGCGAAGAAGAGATGCCCCTACCATTAATGTCATTGGACAGTTGTTCGACTTAATATTGGGGCAGGTAATCTATCCAAAGTATTTGGACCCTGGAAGCCTTGTAGTAGATGTGCACATCAATGGAACCATTGTCCCACACACTTCGATTGATCTTGGGGTTGCCATTAATGTGATGATCAAGGACACCATGCTCAAGCTCAACCTCTAAGGTTCATTGAGGAAGACCACTCCACAATGACCCTTGAGGGGATTGTGGAGGATGTGATGGTATCTATTGACTCTTGGGAGTAACCTGTAGATTTCCTAGTTCTCCAGCCTAAGGCTAACCTTAGTGGTTACCCTCTCATACTTGGGAGACCCTGGTTGGCCACTGTTGATGCTTACATTAGCTGTAGAGATGGGAATATGACTGTTAGGAATGGGCATATGTGCAAGACGTTAGTCCTATACCCTCCTGCTCAGCCATCTCTACAGCATGATTTACCTTTATGGTTGGAGGAGGAGGAAGAAGATGAAATTTATTCAAACCAAATTTATACTTTAGAAACAACCATGGGAGGAGGATCGCAGGATGAAGATGATTTGATTGAACACCTACTCCAAAGTCCAACTCCCAATACATTTCCCTTAGAATATGTAGAAAAGAAAACCCAGAACAATCATCCAATTGACCTATGTTTGGCTGATTCCAACCCCCTTTGTGTCAAAACCATAAAATTTGGCCTTGAGAGAACCATGAAAATCAATCCATCTCTTTCTGCTCTCCAAGAAGAGAAGTTATGCAACATGCTAGAGGAACATCTAGATGCCTTCACTTGGAGTTACAAATAAATGAAGGGAGTGCACCCCTTAGTGTGTACTCACCACATATACATCAAATAAGGTTGCAAGTCAGTCTAGCAACCCCAAAGGAGGATGAATCTAGCTCTTAAAGATATAGTCAAAGAAGAACTACAAAAACTGCTAGATGCAAGATTCATTTACCCTATCTCCGATAGTGAGTGGATCTCTCCTTTGGTGTTAGTTCCAAAGAAAAATGGTAATTGGAGGATTTGAGTCGATTAAATGGAGTTGAACAAAGCCACAAAGAAGGACCATTTTCCTCTACCTTTCATTGACCAAGTGCTAGATGGCTTGGCAGGGAAAATTATTTTCTCTTTCCTAGATGGATTCAGCGGGTACAACCAAATCCAGATCAGCCCAAAATACCAGGATAAAACCACCTTCACTTGTCCTTGGGTACTTTTTCATATAGGGTCCTTCCTTTTGGCCTATGCAATTCTCCTGTCACTTTCTAGAGAGTGGTCCTGAGTATTTTTGCCGATATAGTCCATGATGCGGTAGAAATTTATATGGATGATTTTTCACCTTATGGTTGCGATTTTCAAGAGGCTCTGACAAACCTAGGCAAAGTCATGTGAAAATGCATTCAAATGAACCTATCTCTCAGTCCTGAAAAATGTGAATTATTGATGACTGCAGGGACCATGCTAAGTCATTCAATATCTCAGCAAGGACTACATGTGGACCCAAACAAAATAGCTATCATCCAAAGGGTCCCACCTCCTCAAAAGATGAGAGATATCAGAAGTTTCCTAGGGTTAGTTGGATACTACCGAAGGTTTATACAGGATGTCAACAAGCTAGCCTCTCCTTTATTTGGTTTGCTGGCCAAGGACTCTAAGTTTATGTGGTCAAAAAGCTATCAAGAGGCCTTAGACACCCTAAAGAACAAGTTACCCATTGCACCGATTCTCTGAGGCCCAAATTGGGCCCTTCCTTGTCATATTCATGTTGATGCCTCACACAAAGCCATATTAGATAGATGAAAATTTGCCTTATGTTATCTACTTTATCAGTAAGAATCTGTCAAAGGCTTAACCAAATTACACAGTGACCGAAAAGGAACTCCTGGATGTTGTGCATTCATTGAACAACTTTAGGCATTATATTACAGGATATCAAACATTTTTTCATTCTAACCATGCCGCAATCAAATATTTAATGAATAAACCAGATGTGAATGCTCGGATTATAATATGGTTACTTTTATTACATTAGTTTGATCTAACTATTGTTGATAAGCCTGGTAAGGAAAATGTTGTTGCAAACTTTTTGTCCAAAGTAAATTTGCCTACAGGTGAAGAAGGAATGGTTGATGACCAGTTACTAGATGAGCACTTATTTGCTATTTCAGTTCTCTCTCCATGGTTTGATGATATAGCAAACTATTTGGTATCTACATAGTTCCCATCGAACTTGTCCTCCAAAGAGAAAAGCAAGATAGTGAGGAAAAAGCACCCCCTTCACTTGGATTGGGGGAAATCTCTTCAAAATTGGCCCAGATCAAATATTGAGAAGGTGTGTCAAGAAGGAGGAAGTCTTTGACATCCTTCTAACCTGTCATGATGGACCTTGTGGAGGTCACTTTACAACAAAGAGAACAACATTCAAAGTGTTACAAGCAGGCTATTATTGGCCCACTCTTCATCAGGATGTGAAAAGATATACTAGTTAGTGTGATCGGTGCCAAAGGATAGGAAGGCCTACTCCAAGAGATGAAATGCCTCTGTAGCCTCAAGTGACTTTCGAGCCATTTGACAAGTGGGGCATGGACTTCATTGGACTTATTGACCCTCCTTCCAAAAAAAAGCAGTACATCATTGTGTGCGATGACCATATGACTAAATGGGCTGAAACCAAGGCAATTAAGGCAGTAACAGAAGAGAAGGTAGCTGAGTTCCTAAGGGAGAATGTATTTTACAAGTTTGGGTACCCTAGAGAGTTGGTCACAGAGTAAGGCAACTAGTTTACCTCCAACATGATTGAATACTTGCTTAGCCGGCACAAGATCAAGCATAGAACCTCGACTCCCTATCATCCACAAGCTAATGGACAAGTGGAGGTGACCAATAGAGTGTTGGAGGGAATCTTAACCAAAGTGGTAAGCAGCAGCAGGAAGGATTGGGCAAATAGACTAGTTAAGGCCACCTAGGCCTATAATACCACCTGGAAGACCACTACTAGATTCACACCCTATGAGCTAGTCTATGGGAAAAAGGCCCTGCTATCCATTGAATTTGAGTATAACACATTAAAGATGGTAGCTAAATCTATATCTTAACAGTGCACGAAAAGAGAGATTACTCTAGTTGAATGGTTTGGATGAGTTTAGAATGAAGGCCCTCCTACATACAGAGGTAATTCAACTTTAGAGGAAGATATGGCATGATAATAGCATCAAGGAAAAGCAATTTGAAGTAGGTGATTGGGCTTTGTTATTTGATTATAGGTATAAAGACTTCATGGGCAAGTTAAGGACAAGATGGTTAGGACCTTATGTTGTCGAGAGATGCCATGATAATGGTTCAATATAGATCAGAACCATAGATGAAGAGGCCATTCCTTTACTTATTAATGGAAACCAATTGAAATTTTACAAGAGACCATTGTCAAACAAGAGTTCATTGATGATATTAATAAAACAATGATGGTAGTGGAGCAAGTTTCGGCTCCTACCTCATCAAATCACTAGAAAAAAAAAAAATTAAGGACTCAGGTGAAAACCTCCCTGAGGTGTCTGAGTCCCACTATCGAGTTGAAAGCCTCTTGGGGTGGCCCAAAGGTGTCAATAAAAAAAAATATGAGAATAAAAAGATCCCTGGGTGAAAACCTCTCAAAGGAAGCCTAGTTGTTTTCAAAAAAAATAAAGAAGAGAAAAATCATGAAAGTTTCTATTTTGCAGGCCAGCAAGAAGGATGATCAGAGAGAAAAGGAGGATAACAAAGAGACCTATTTCACTCACATTTTTATTTTTCTACTCATTTTAATTCATCACTCTACCATTTCTTTCATTTTTTTCCATTCCTTTGCATCAATTTACAAGGGGACTATGTTTTCTACAGGATCCCCTGACAACCTAAAGGATGATCTTGTAGGAATCACAGTGACCCAAAAATCCTACAGGAAGTGACCTTAGGGAAAAAAATGACCTGCTATGTCAATAAAATAGCACCCCTACATCATCATTCCATTACCATACATGTTCCCACCTTCATCACCCCTGCATTCACCCGTAAAAAAAATATTATCAGTTTAAAAAAAAAAAATCACAATCTTCCAAAAATAAGGAAAAAGAGAGAAATAGGGAGCATCACCTAATTATTCCTCATTATACACACTCCTATTCTCCCTCTCCATCCATGTCACCATCCTCAAAATCCTGACAAAGTATATGATTAAGAGTTTTCAGGGAGACGCAGCTACAGGACATCCTGTAGGAAATCATGTAGCAGCCTATCCCACAGAATACAAATCATGCGAATAGCAAGCTTCAAGTGTGATGATCCAAGAGCAGAAGGAACTCCAAAATAGAAGCACCACCATCATATTCAACACCAGGTACCTGCACCACAAAATAATATCAAAGAACAACAAAAAAGGGAAGAAGAATAGCATGCAACCAATACACACAACAAGCACCTCCAGTATTCAATCAATGTAGCAAGGTAGTAAGCACCACAGGTAAGTATCCCACTCACTCTCTCATGTGCATAATGTAGTCAAAATATGTAAAGGTTATGAGTAAGTTGGTTTATAAGCGAAAGATGGCCAGTTAACTTGGCCACCTTCAATAAGTCAACAAAGACTAAACAATTTTTCCTCTCACACATGGCACCAGTCAACTCAAAACCAGAAAGGAGAAGTAAAAAGGTAGTTAAGGCTAAGGAAGCATGAAGTGGGAGTTGATTATGAGGAAGTGGGAAATGATGAGGTGGTAGTGGGGACCAACGGTCCAAACATGGAAACCATACCTTGGCTGCCAACACACCACTTCACCCCAAATGACCATAAGAGGAAATAATCGTCGTCCCCATGCATTCATGCATTCATTTCCTCGAGGCTCGCTCTCACAAGTCGCTCTCATACCCAGGCAAACTACAACAAGGAAGACACCACTATTTTGCTGCACGAGAATTCCTATAGGATTACACACAAAATCCTACAGGACTGCACACAGGATTCCTACAGGATACACAAAGATAGTCTACAGGATAGGCCGAGAGGAGTTTCAGAGGAGAAAACAAGGGGGTTGGCCACAAAAAACACTATGAAGAGGTAGGCTCTTTAATTACATCCCTCTTTCCAAGTAAATTGAACAAAAAAATCCTCTAATTTGAGTGAATTTGGCAGCTACACAAGAGAATTTTCCACACAATCATCTCAGTTTTTTACTTTTGCATTTGAAAATTTTATCAACCATCTCATCTCCTCAAACCTCACCAACCAAGATGACAGGAGGGTTTAATATAAGGGAGCCCATTAACACTATGAGAATACAACAACACTCTCAGGTACTAGAAATCTTCACAAGGCATAATTGGATGGGGTTTTTCGAAAAATTAAGGGGGTATGATGATGAGGTGGCCCGCGATTTTGCTCTCTCCCTCATTCCACTTACCAGAGTCCATGCCACTATTTTGGTAAGAGGCCTCTCCATAGAGATCACCCTTGAACTCATTAGCAGAGTTACCACACTTCCCCTAGGAGTACCATGGAAGAAGAAAGACAAAGGAGATAGCTAGATTGCCAAAAGGAAATTCTTTTTAGAAGGTGAGGAACCCATTGAGGACAAAAATGGAGTAAGGAGAGCAAGTCTACCATATCCCTAGAATGAGGTGAGCTACCAACTTATCAAATACATATCATGTGAGGGTAGGTATATTGTGGTCTATGGCTATCATTTTAGGCTTCTTGAAGAGTTGATATTTGGAGCAAAAAACACCCCCTAACCACAGGCTTAGCATACCATACTTCCGGCTGCAATCACTAATAGACACAAGCATCAAGGTGCAAGAGGGAAATTCCCAACAGTTAGCTCACCATGGGTTAATTAGAATCCTTATAGAAGATGCCCTCCAAAACCTCATAATTCCTATACAATGTTCAGTTTTTAGAGACATGCAAGCAGAGGAAGACATCAAATCTCTCACATATGTTGTTATTCCTACTACCAATGGAAAGGATGAGGAAGAAGAAGTAGAGCGGGAAGAAGAAGAAGAAGCAAAAGGAGATGAAGATGAGATGGATGAAGATGAAGATGAAGATGAAAATGAAATAGAAGAAAATGAGGAAGATGAAGAAGAAGAGGAGAAAGAGAAGGAGGATGATGAAGAAACAAAGGAGGATGTTAAGGAGGAAACTGATAAAGAAGATGAGGATCTACAAGAGGAAGAAGAAAGGAAAGACATAGGTGAAGAAAGAAATGGGAAAGAGGGGGCAGAAAACAAGAAGGACTCACTTAGGGTGTCTCTAGAACCCACTGAGAGAGAAGAAATAGCTACCCTCACTGCTCTTAGCACCCCCATCAAGCAAAAAAGGAAAAAGACAAAGGCAGACCCACTTATATTTCAGGACAAGGAAAAGCACAAGAATAAGGCAGGGGAAACCCCAAACACCAACCAAAATTCCCATTCTGATTGAGGACTCACCTAAATAAAAGGAGAACATTCCTTCTCCTAAGTATCCCATCACCTATGTGAGAATACATATGACTAGATCCACCTCCTCCAAGGGAAAAGCAATCCTACATGATACACAACAAGATCTATAGGAAGTAGAATTAGTCCTACACGATACTCTGTTGAACCTACAAGAGACATAAAAAATGAAAAAGGAGGTAGGCCAGCAGCAAGAAACTAAAGAAGAGGGCCTAGAGTCAAAAGAACCTATCCCCCAACCTAACCTTGACTCCTACTATAGGTTTATTGAAGGAGGCAGGGTCATTCCTCAAAAATTTGTTATTCCATTATTCTTCGAGCTTGAGAAGGAGAGAGCCAAAACTCACCGATGGATGCAGATCACCAAATCCAAGGGGGTGGACGACATTGGGCACATGGAAGAGAAGCTCAAGGAGATGGGCAGAGAACTAAGTAGCTTGAGAGACAGCAAGGTCACAATGAAAAATCAACTAGAAACAGAAAATGCATGGTTGACAGGATAGCTGCAAGAAAGAGAGAATAAATTGGCATGTATGGTCAGTCTCTTTTTAGAAGAAATCCAGTGTAGGATGCCAGCTAAATCATATTCCCTATACTTCAATGAATAGTGGTTGCAGTTCCACATCAAGACCCTAGCATAGAGAGGCACCATGCCATTTTAGGACTATAGGAAACCCTTATACCTCTTATACCTCTTATACCTCTGTGATCTTCAGTTTAACTTTGAAACCCTGTATAAACCCATATTCCCTTAGGTCCTCGGGCGCTGAATTTAAACCATCATATAATCGTGATCATATGAGTACACGCTTTCACAAGCCCTTTTCTCGCCATATCCGATGAAAATGTGTGAAATTAAACCCCCGCCATCCAATCATCTACCATGCGATCCAACGGTATTTGCTCCTCCCATGCCTGCAACTGCCCGTGCATAAACTCACGATCAAACCAGTTTCTGCTGCCACGCGTCGCATGATGATTGTGGTCGCGAGCTCTCACACCTTTACCGCTCACCCCCCCAAAAAGCGGTGTGATCAATACCGCTTACCGCCAAAACCTAGTCCCCACTCATTAACCCTCGTGCATCTGCGATGCCAGGTGACCGTTGGATTTGTCCGCCCGAGATCCAACAGCCTATGTCCACCCTACTTCCATTTCTCCTGATACTCCTCGCTAGGCACTGTCCATTGTCCATCTACACGATCCAACGGCTGATCTCCCTTCTCCATTTCATCCACCATGCAGTCCTCTCGTCCTTGACCTGTCCCATGCATCCGAAGGACAAAGGTGGCCAGTATCTAGTACCCGGCGCATTTGCTCCTCAACAACCACTTTCAAGAGATAGAATGGTCGAGAAACAAAGGACCAGCCTCAAGCAGATAAACACTTTCAGCAATTAAGGAATTTTATCCTTTACGACACTCCAGCCACCTGAAAGTACAACAGAGCACCTGAGAAGATCAAATTCATTCATTAAGGCAGCAGATTGCACCAGAGACTCCATCAAGCAGTTAAAGCGGTTGGTGGTCAATTATGACCCCTCCATGTCTAGAATAGCAGAACATCTTTGTGATGAAACTCTATATATACCCAGAAACAAGATGTAATCAGGGTTGATGGTTGTTGTTTTGATGTAACATTCAACTTCTAGAGACCGTAACTTCTTTGACACTTGCAGCATCTCGTCTTCATTTCCAGCTAATACAAGCTTCTTTTATTATTAATTGCTCATTTTCTATTTCTATTTCGTTCTAGGCTTTTCCCGTTATGCAGTTTCATGAAATCCTGATGTTTAGCATTAGAGGAGCTGTCATCCTACCTCTATGATAAAATCTTGTATGTATCAGTGACTGTGTTACTCAGGTTTTTGTTTACATAGTGCCAGAGAGCTATCATCCTGTCTGTGCATTAGGAAACAGATTTGCAGACCTTTTACCGGTTGCAGCCGGCTATCACATGGTCTTATGTATCTATTGGTGTGGTTAGTATTCTCCATATTCACCCAATCCTGAAACTGTGAGTAATTGGTGGTCTAAAGCCTTGTAGTTTCGGGGTGCTCACGCATGTCTAGGGTCAAGCAAAGTAGAAGTGGTTATCTGGCTTGAACAAGCATCATTCCTTCCATTCATCCATTTTCCAACATTATGTTCAGTTTGTAATGTTCCTGAGCATCTCCGAGATAGAACCTAGGAGAGTTTCTTGGGGTGATAACATTAATTGGCATCGTTGCCGAGGAGAGGAGGTTGAAGCTCAACCTTCCTGGGAAACAACACAGTTCCAGCTTTGATGATAGACAGAGTCTGGATGCATTTCTGGTTGTAATCATCTATCTGGCAACTCTACTGGAAGACCAACCTTTGGCGACTCCACATCACAGTCCTGGCTCAGTTTGTCAGGCATACTTGAAGAAATCCTCAAATGTCACCAGCTGAACTAATGCCTGACCCTGAGAAGATTGCTAAGTAGAAGAAAACATCACAAAAAGGAGCATTAGGATTAGGTAATCCTAAGAAATCTTATGTATCTCTGCAAGAGAATGTTATAGTTGAGAATACACAGTTTGAAGAGTTAGAGCCTAGTATTGCTAGTGAAGAATTACCTTCATAGATCCATAAAGCTCCTTGTCCATTTAGTTCCCCTTTGGATTTTAGTCCAAAGAAAGCATCCCATATAGTCCATTATATTCCCTTGTCTCTGTCATCTCTTCCATTGTTTCCTACTATCCAATCTATTAATACCCTTCCACATATCCCAATCATGGCAGACCAACAAGCACCCACAAAGATGGAAAGAATCATAGCTGCTAGGTATGGACCCTTACTCTTGCATGTTCCTCTGAATTTCGTGCCTACAAGAGAATATCAGAAATATATGCCTAAGTTTACTGGTATAGAGGGAATAACAGCTGCAGAGCACCTCGAGTATTTTTATAGTTATGCTAATAACCTGGATATTAGTGAAGATGATGTGTGGATGAGAGTTTTTGTCTAGAGCCTTGATGGAGAGGCTAGAGAGTGGTTTAAAGAATTGACTCCTAGATCTATAACAGACATTGAAGCCTTAGATGATGCATTCTTGAAGCATTGGGGAGATAAGAAGGACCTGCTATACTATCATATTGAGTTTCGTAACCTGAAGAGGGAAAATGGGGAATCATTGCCTGATTTTAATAAAAGATTCAATCATATGTATAATACGATACCAGCTGAAGTAAAGCCTACCCCCACCTCTGCCAAACTTACATATGACAATGCTTTTCACTCTGATTTATGCTTGCTACTAAGAGAAAGAAGATGTGCCACACTAGCTGATATGCAAGATGCAGCCCTAGAAGTAGAATCTAATAATATGGCTACAGAAAAGCTCAAAAGTCATGCTGACAGAAGGAGGCAAAGAGGCGAGGCTTCTTCTTCCTCTTCTTCATCTTCAGAACCAAAGTTAGACAAAATGACTAGAATGATAGAGTCATTGGCTGTTGAGATATCTAAGCTAAAGATTGAGTAGAACTCAGTAAAGACAAGGCTACAAAACACATTTGCTGCAAGAAACCCAAATCCATTCAGAAGAGCAAATGAACAATTGCAAATCATTCAGAAGGGTAAAGAAGCTAATGAAGAACAAAATGTTAAGGCCCCTTTCCAAAATGTAGTCATGGAGGAGGAACAATTTGAAGAAGAGGATGAAATCCATTGTATGGAAGATAAAGGAAATGCTGCCTTTTTTACAGTGGTTGCATATGAAGAGTCATTTCTGCAGGGCCAAGATAGTCTTGAGTGGGACAGAGAGGTTGTTCTGTAAACTGGTGAACAATAAAGATATAATCTAAGGTCAAAATCAAACAATGTCAAGGAGTACTCTGCCCAAAAATCTATTTTCCCAATAGAGTTATAGAATACCAGACATAGATGACTAGCAGCTAAATCAGTCATCCTCAAAGCACTAGCTCAAGAGGTAAGAGGTTCTAACAAGTCCCCTTCCTCTTTCTGCTTTGAATCAGAAGTTCATAAGTTAAAAATATATGTGCCCCTGATAGAACTTGTAAAGAGTGAAGTGTTTAGAAAGCCTATCCTCGAAGCTCTTGAGCCGGAAGCCATACGAACCTCCACTGACTCTGTCAATTTGCAAGATGATAAGCCTACAGTTGTGCTTAACCAAATGAATAAACCTGTTGATGATAATTCTCCATGATTTTTTGTCTCCTTGACCATTCATGACAAAATCCTCCATAACTACTTGCTAGACACAGGGGCCAGCCACAATCTGATGCCTAAAGCTGTTATGGAAGAGTTAGGCCTTGATATCACTAGACCATATCATGATTTATTCTCATTTGATTCAAGGTAAAATGCTTAGGACTAATCAAAGACCTATCTATTACCCTAAATCAGCTGCCCATGAAGAGCATGATGATGGATATTGTGGTAGCAGATGTCCCTCCTAAGTTTGGCATGTTGTTGTCTAGAGGATGGATTAAGAGACTAGGTGGGACACTACAAAATGATCTATATTATGCCATTGTCATAGTTTTTGGAGGAGAAAGCAGGAGATTGTACAAAGAAGCACAACTAACATACATCGACAGTGATGAAAAGAATCCTTCTAATCATCCCATTTATGCTGTAGACACTGATTTTGGAGCATGTATACTCCAAATTGAAGAATCCCAAAAGGCCTTGTTGCAATTGAAGAAACTAGTGAATCGGGCTGAAGAAGAGCAAAGAATTCAGGTTTGGTAGATGTTCTTTGATGGAGCATGTTCTAGGGAGACTGTAGGAGCAGGGGCGGTGTTGATATCTCCAAAACAAGAAAGCACGCACCTGTCTTTTAAGCTGGCATTTCAAGTCACCAACAATATAGCAGAGTATGAGGCTCTGATATTAGGCCTGAACACAGCTAAAGACAGAGGAAGAAAAAACATAAAGGTGTTTGGAGATGTTGATCTGATCATTTAACAGGTAAATAGAACATTTCAAGCAAAGCGCCCAAGGTTGAAAGCATATAGAGATGAGGTATGGAGACTCAAAGATACTTTTGACAATTTTTGTATCTCATACATTCCTAGAGTAAAAAATCAACTTGATGATTCCCTTGTTGTGTCTTCTAGCATGTTTATTCCTCCCATGCCTCCCAGACTAGTTTATGAAGTTCAGATGAAGTATAGACCCTCCTTGCCTGACAATGTCCAGCATTGGAAAGTTTTTGAAGATGATGATGAAGTGAATAGATTCCTGCAAGTCATTGATGAATTTTCTGAAATGAAAATTGACCAAGAGAATGAAGCCTTGAAATAAAATCCCTAATCCCAGCTTAGAAATAAAATTGGCAAAGATAGCATTGTCCAACTGCCCAACAATCATATACCTAAAGGTTTAATTCCTCTAGAAAGATTGTTTGACCAAAATGATGTGCCCTATAAGGCTGCCCAAAAAGAAGACCAATCTATATTCTGTAAGCATGATATAGGGAGTCTAGGTCACCCCAGATACATAAATCTGTCCACTCATCTGTCTACTGACCAAAGTGTTGAATACTGCAATTTAATGAAGCAATTTGCTGATGTCTTTGCTTGGGAATATAGTGACCTAAAAACGTATGACAAAAAGATCATCCAGCATAAAATCCATTTAGAGAAAGACACCATCCCTTTCAAGCAGAAGCTGAGGCCAACAAACCCTTTGCTTCTTCCTCTGATTGAGAAATAAATCAAGAAGTTACTGGCTGCCAAAATCATAGTCCCTCTCAGATATTCAAAATGGGTAGCCAATTTGGTAGTGGTGAGGAAGAAAAGTGGAGAAATCAGGTTCTGCATTGATTTCAGAAACTTAAACAAATGCTCTAAAAAAGACAATTATCCTCTATCCAAGATGGAGCATTTGTTGCAAAATGGCTCAGGAGCTAGAGTGATGTCTTTCCTGGATGGATTTTCAGGGTATAACCAGGTTGTTGTACACCCAGATGACCAAGAGAAGACTGCATTCACCACTCCTTGGGGCACTTTTATGTATTCCAAGATGCCTTTTGGCCTAATGAATGCTAGAGCCACCTTTCAGAGAGCTATGGATATAACATTTGTAGGAGAGAAGGATAAGTTTGTCCTTATCTACCTTGATGATATAACAGTATACTCCAGTAGCCATCAAGACCATTTGCAGCATTTGAAGAAAGTGTTCCTGAAGTGCAGAAGGTTTGGGATTTCAGTCACTCCTAAAAAGTCACAGTTTGCTTTAGGAGAAGGCAAACTATTAGGACATATTGTTTCTACTACAGGTGTTCGAATTGACCCAGAAAGAGTAAGAGAAATACAGACCTTGTCTGTCCCGAGATCAAAGAAGGACATCCAGTCCTTTCTGGGCAAGATAAATTTTGTAAGGAGGTTTATCCCAAATTTTGCAGAACTTGTGAACCATATTACCTCCATGTTGAAAAAGGGGTCAGAGATAAAATGGACTGATGTAGAAAGAAGATCCTTTGAGTCCATTAAGAAAGCTATTATGGAAGCTCCTACTTTAATCAGCCCAGATTACAGCAAGGAGTTCCACATATTTTCATTTGCCTCTAATGACACCCTTGCAGCAGTTTTATTGCAAGTAGATGAAGAGGGATTAGAGCATCCAGTGGCATTCTTCAGCGAAACCTTAAGGGATGCTAAGCTGAGGTATGATATCATTGAGAAACAAGCATATGCTCTTATCAAGTCCTTGAAAGCATTCAAAATTTACATTATGCATTCCAAGATAATTGTATATGTGCCCTCTGCTTCAATAAAAGATATCTTAACACAGCCTGATGTTGATGGAAGAAGGGCTAAAAGGATTGCAAAGCTAATTTAGTTTAATATAGAATTGGAGCCCACCAAGCTTGTCAGAGGTCAGGGGCTTGCCAGACTATTGGCTGAAGGAAATTGTAGAACATTGGATATAAATTGCATGGGCTTAATTGCAAAAAATGGTCAAACAGAGGAAGAGGAAGCAGTTGAATCAGGGAGAAAGCAGTCACTAACTGAAAATCTAGCTTCTTTTGAATGGTATTCTGCAGTATCCAATTTCTTGCTGAAGCTAGAAATTCCTCCAGGCTTTAGTTCAAGCCAAACCATAACTATTAAGCTCATGGTAGCTAAATATTCCATTCATAAAAATCTACTCTACTGGAGAGACCCATCTGGAATGCTTTTGAGGTGTCTGGACAAAGAACAATCAATGGAGGTTATGCACCAGTTTCATTCTAGCATGTGTGGAGGGCACCATTATTGGAAAACTACAGCCCACAAGATCCTCAAAGCTGGGTACTATTGGCCCACCTTGTTTTCTAATGTCTTTTCATTTGTTAAATCTTGTGACGGGTGCCAAATATTTTAAGGGAAGCGGCAATTGAAGTCCCTGCCCTTAAAACCAGTGCATGCAAATGGCCCTTTTCAGTAGTGGGGCTTGGATTTCATTGGAGAAATCAATCCACATTCTAGTGGCCAACACAGATGGATCTTAGTAGCCACAAATTATTTCACTAAATGGATTGAGGCCATTCGTACCAGAAAGGCTGATCATAATGTGGTCATGAAGTTTTTGATTGAGCATATCTTCACCAAATTTGGTTGTCCACATAAATTAGTCACAGACAATGCAGCAGCCTTTAGAGCGAAAGAATTGGTGGACATGTGCAATTCGATGGGCATTAAACTAGTTCATTCCACCTCATACTACCCTCAAGGCAATGGTCTAGCAGAATCTTCCAACAAGAGTCCGATAAGGATAATTAAAAAGCTTTTGGATGACAACAAAAAGAATTGGGACTCCAAGCTCAAATATGCACTGTCGACTGACAGAGTGACCATTAAGAGATCCATAGGGAGTTCCCCATTCAAGCTGGTATATGGCACTGAGGCTGTATTCCCAATTCAATTAACTCTCCCTGTGGCAAAGTTCTTACATGAAGGGCAAGATAAGGAAGAAGATATGGCAAAAATGATCATTGATTTAGTATAGATACACCAAATCAGGGAACAGCTGGTTGAAAGGTCTGTAACACATCAGAAGAAGATCAAGGATGCTTTTGACAGAAGGACAAAAATAGTAATTTTCAGGTTGGAGATTTCATTCTGAAGTGGGATGCAATGAAAGAGAAGAGAGGAAACCATGGGAAGTTTGATGCTTTTTGGACAGGGCCTTTTATCATTTCTCAAATTCAAGGGAACAACACCTTCATGCTAAAAAGTATGGGAGGAGAAGCAGTTTTTGATGGCCCAGTTAATGGGTGTTTTCTGAAAATTTATGTTGTTTAAGGTCTTTGGCCTTAAAATTGTAAATATGTTGTTTTATTAATTTTAGTGTAAGCTCAGTTAGACTCCATGCCCAACGGAACATTAGGAAATTTTGCTAATTTTTTTTTCACAGGAAAGGCAATGATCTACAAGTTCTTGGGACCTCACAGGGAGGATCTCATCCCCAGAAGGAGCCAGTGTTAGCTCTGCTACATACTTCAACATTTGAGGGTCAAATACAGGTCTGACTATGTTGTTTATGCTTAAAGGGGGCTCGCATCAGTCATCCTTCTCATTCTCCTTCACTCCGCTTATACTCTTATACCTCTATGATCTTCCTTTTACCTCTAAAACCCTGTATAAACCCATATTCCCTCAGGTCCCCAGGCGCGGAGTTTAAACCATCATATAATCATGATCATATGACCGCGCACTTTCACAAGCCCTTTCCCTGCCACATCCGATGAAAACGTGTGAAATTAAACCCTCGCCGTCTAATCATCTACCATGCGATCCAACGGTATTCGCTCCTCCCACGCCCACAAACTACCCGTGTATTAACTCATGATCAAAGAAGTTTCTGCTGCCACACCTCACATGATGATTATGATCGTGAGCCCTCATACCTTTACCGCTCACCCCCCCTAAAGCGGTGCGATCAATACCGCTTACCGCCAAAACCGTAGTCCCCGCTCATTAACCCACGCGCATCTGCGGTGCCTAGTGACCATTGAATCTGTCCGCCTGAGATCCAAAGGCCTACATCCACCCTACTTCCATTTCTCCCGATACTCCTCGCCAAGCACTGTCCGCCGTCCATCTACGCGATCCAACAGTCGATCTCCCTTCTCCATTTCATCTGCCATGTAGTCCTCTTGTCCTTGACCTATCCCATGCATCCGAAGGATGAAGGTGGCCAGTATCCAGTATCTGGCACATTTGCTCCTCAACAACTACTTTCAAGAGACAGAATGGCTGAGAAAGAAAGGACCAACCTCGAGTAGATAAACACTTTCAGTAGTTAAGGAATTTTATCCTTTACGACACTCCAGCCACCTGAAAGTACAACAGAGTGCCTGAGAAGATCAAATTCATTCATTAAGGCAGCAGATTGCACAAGAGACTCCATCAAGCAGTTAAAGTGGTTGGTGGTCAATTATGACCCCTCCATGTCTAGAATAGTAGAACATATTTGTGATGAAACTCTATATATACCTAGAAACAAGATGTAATCAGGATTGATGGTTGTTGTTTTGATGTAAGGTTCAACTTTTGGATACTGTAACTACTTTGACACTTACAGCGCCTTGTCTTCATTTCCAGCTAATACAAGCTTATTTTGCTGTTAATTGCTCATTTTCCATTTATATTCTGTTCTAGGTTGTGCATGTTATGCAGTTTCATGAACTTCTGATGTTTATCATTAGAGGAGTTTTCATCCTACCTCTGTGCTAAAATCTTGTATGTATCAGTGACTGTGTTACTTAGGTTTTTTTTTACTTAGTGCCAGAGAGCTGTCATCCTGTCTGTGCATTAGGAAATAGATTTGCAGACCTTTTACTGGTTGCAGCCGGCCATCACATGGTCTTGTGTATCTGTTGATGTGGTCAGTATTCTCCATATTCACCCAATCCTGAAACTGTGAGTAATTGGTGGTCTAAAGCCTTGTAGTCTGGGGGTGTTCACACATGTCTGGGGTCAAGCAAAGTAGAAGTGGTTATCTGGTTTGAATAAGCATCATTCCTTCCATTCATCCATTTTCCAACATTATGTTGAGTTTGTAATGTTCCCAAGCATCTTCGAGATACAACCTAGGAGAGTTTCTTGGGGTGATAACAAGCACTAAGCAAGACACCCATGTACAAGCAATCTATGCAAAGCCTAAAATTCAATTGGATTGGCTTGAAACTCAATCCACCACTACTCTTAGGAATTCTAGAAGGAAAGAAGGAAGAGGAAGAAAAGAGGCAGTGGGAGGAGGTAGAAAGGAAAGCAACATTCTATGAACAAGGAGAGGAAACCACAGCAGGGGCATGGGATGTCAGGTTGGCCACTAGAGATATGAAGGATATGGATATTGTTTGAGTTTCTCAAAGGATGAGCAACATTTTCAGTAGTGGGGTGATGATGAGCCTCGTCATTGGATAATTATATGGGTATGAATTCACCCCCTAGCTTAGTCAAACCAAATATTCTCACAACTTATTACATGTTTTTTATTATATTTTGTTTATGAGATGAGTTAGAGTTGGATATTATGCCTAGTGGACTAATATGCATTGAATGCAGGATTGAAGGAGGAAATCAAGGAATTTTGGCAAATACTAAAGTTAAAACTCAAATGGGACAAAGGAGAGGGATTGTAGGAGGTAAATCCTCCTCATTCACTTCTCCCCCATTTGAATATTCCTCCATCCATCACACTAGCTCAGAGTGCAAGTAGCCAAGCCATGAGGATTAGAAGGCAGCCGAGCAAGTGAGAGACAAACAGTTGGTTTATCTCGAGTTTGGGAGCCGAGCCTCCCTAATTTTAAGGAATTCGTTGGGGAATTCAATTGTATAAGTAGAGAGGCCTAGAGCCTCATTAGGATTCAAATTTTTGTTGTAAAACTCTAAGCTATTTTCAAGCTTCAGACTTGTCAAAGTTTTATTGATGTAATTTTCTGTTTTGGTAATAAGAATGAGTTTTGTTTTGACCTAGCACTGAGTTAACTTAGAGGGCTGAAGCTCTTGGGTTAGGGCCCAACCCTAGCAGCCAAGGCTCCTCTTTCTTGTGTCTGTATGTTTAGATTAGTCTCACAGCTTCATTGTTAATTTTCCTTTAGATGTATTTTCATTGCAAGTAGTGTAGATTGGATTGGTTGTTTATTATTTTGCTTCCATTTGTGCCTTACTTTAGTAGCAGGTTAGCAGGGATAAAAGGAGTAACATAAGGCTGTCATTAGGTGTCTTGGCCTCATTTCCTCCCTTTGGGATCATGATTTTAGGAAGGGACCCTTATGCAGCCCCAAAAACACAGATTTCTATTTCTTGCATGAGCTTTAGAGTTTACTGTATTTAAGTTAGCATTTGATCATTTTTTCAATGTAGCATTTCATTGCCATATCTTTTATCTTCATTCTTTTAGTAGATCTCATCCATGCTTTCATTCCTTTCAGCAACTTTCCTCATGCATAATGTAGGTACTTAGTTCATTAATTCTGCTTTTCTAGCTTATGAGAACGTTTCTTGTTTACATAGCTTTTTGGGAATTATACATGTTTTATGTAGAGCAGGTGCTTCAAGAGTAGACAAAGACTTCATAGCCAGCAACCACCTTCCACTTCATCCACTATAGTCATTCCGTGTTTTCACCATTGCCTTCACTAGTTTTCATCATTTTACATAGAAATTATTCCAAGCACATTGACCGAATCCAACCATCCTCTATCTTTGTTGTTGACTTATGAGTGATCCTAGACATTTCCTCACTTCATTCCACCCATCTACCACCTTCCCTAAGCCTTCCATCACCTCCAACACCTTCCATTTTGCTCTCGGTTGTATCCTATAGGTTTATAGGGAATCCTATAGGTTTCTAGTACATTGTGTAGGTTTTCCTGAAATGGCCTATTTTGAGGCTGAATTGAGGGAAAAACTCTAGGAAATCACCAAATATCTCCAGAGCATCTCCCATACCATCCAACCATCTCCTAACCCTTCCGTCCATCCTCCAACATCCTTAATTCATGTACCACATCACCAAAAGAAATTAGTTTGCATACTTGATTTTGCATGAAAAGGCAAAAGACAAAAACAGATTTATTTCAGTCCTTTTAATTTCACATTAGTGATGTTTGATTCTTCTTACTTCCAAGCTTAGATAGTAGCATTTTATTCATGTTAATTTAGCATTATTGCAAAGCATATTTTCTTGGCATTTAATTAGGAAATGGTGTGATTTAGCATTGAATTTCGGTCTTTTTCATTATTGCAGTAGAATAGCTCTCCCTTAGAATAGATTCCCCTTTCTTCCATCAAGAAACCAAGCTTCTTTTGATTCCATAGAAGTCTAACTTGAAAACCCTAGTGGTCTCTTACCAGCCGAACCGTGACAAAAGGCAGAACCATCACTCTTACTTGTGTAAAGCTGGTAGCCCAAGAGTTGCAGCATTCTTGCTGCAATATTGGTGCTCATCAATGAGAAAGAGAGAGAATAATGAAAGAGCTCCAAAACTGAACAGACCAAGTCCTCCCCACTAATCCTCATAAGCCTTTTTATTAATGAGGCCTCTATTTTCTTCATTTTGCATTATTTTCCTTCATTTTCCTTCTCACGTGCAACCTATGAACTTTCACCTCCTTTTTCTCCTAATTTCCATTACTTTCATAAATAATTGTGCCAAAAATTCCATTTGCCTTTCCAAAGACTTAGCCATTGCCTTTGCCAATTCCCTTTAGCCATAAACAACCAAATGAACACCCACTAGCATGTCTTGTCCACCATTCAACTTGGAATATGTGTGCCATCATCCGTGGTATTTATATATTTTTACATGGAATTTTCACCAGGGTTGTTACAATACCATCCCCCTTGGGGGAACATGATCCTCAGTGTTCAACGACACCTATAACCAACAAGACTACTGAAAACAAAACATATTGCCTATGGAGCATTATAACATAGCTAGTTGCAGTGTTTACAATGACCATCTACTAAAACAAAACATCATGACAACATGACATCATACCGCATAGTGGAGCTTTATAATATAACTCATTATGGTATTTACAATAACCACACATACACATGTGAACATTTTCTAAACCAACAAATAAAGGATACGATGCCCATATCAATCAACCAGGGAATCCAAAGGCTCACACCTCCACCCTAAAAGTAGTACTAGGATTCACCTCCTTCCTAGCAAGTCCAAGATCTGCTTCCATAGTCAAAGTTGCATCTAATGTCTAGCGCTACAACCCAGTGCTACTTGTCCTCTCAGTGAACAGTTACCGATTCATTTTCTAGGGCACACTTCCAATGTGCATCTGATTCCATCTGGAAATGTTAATGACCAAAAAAAATCCATCTTTGGTCTTCCCTTCTCTGCTACATAGTTCCTCAGGCAAACTGGTCAATTCCTTATGTGTCATCGCTCACCTTCCAAATTCCTGCTAGCACCCCCATCTCGACAGTCCATCCATTGGCAAGGCTTCCTTGCATCAGAAGGTACAAAAACCAAGGCATATCCCTGCCTTAAAACAATCATATCAGTCATAGCATACTCATGGAAATCAATGGACACTATTGGGTACCAGTGTCCCATAATGGCCTTGCTCCTGAAGTCTTTTACTAGCATACTACTGCATTTTCCAATTCCTTTTGTTGTTGAAAATTCTGATAGTCGATTTCAATCACCCTGCCGAGCATTTCATGCATTCCTTTACGAAGCACATAACTTCCATTAGATTTCAAATAAATTGAAACAAATTCACATCATACCTCATTGGTAGCTCGTCAATAAGGTACATTTGCAATCTTGTTTGCTTCCTATCACAACAAGTCAAACTAGCATATTTGACCAAATCAACATGTATAAAAATATCTCATCAGGTTAGCTCAAAACATAACCATCATAGATCAAAATCATAAATCACATGTAACCATCATAAACCAGAATCATAAATCACATGCATAATAAAACTGAAATAATATATTGATACTTATCCTTTAATCGATCCTTACTTCTGCCTTTGTTCTTATTTCATACGCACATCGGATCACTTGCCACACCCGAAAAACACCCAGCACCTTCTCCTCAACCATGTGTGCATACACATAGTGTGCATCACACACATACAGCCACACATGACACACAACACAACATGTATACGTGCATAATGTACATCGCAAGACATGTGTCCACACACAACATGTGACACCACAAAATACATACACATACGTCTAATATCTAACACGACTCATACATTTATACCCGATGTACAATTCCACAAAGTACATGTGCCCACGTAGAGTACAACACAACAAGTACGCATGTCATGACACCACCACTACACAATACACATACGTAGTACCACATCTACACAACACAACATGTACGACATGCACACAATACCACACGTACATGAGTACCATATGTACCACATGTACACAGTACCATCTATACACCGCACCGGAACCACATGCAAAATGTGTGCACAACATCACATGTACATGGCACCACTTGCATAATGTGTACACAATGCCACATGTACATAGCACCACTTGTACAATGTGTACACAGTACCACATGTACATAGTGCCACATGCACGACATGTACGCAACACTAGATCTACACAGCACCACATGCACGACATGTACACAACACCACATGCACACAACGCCACTTGTAGAACATGTACACAACACCATGTGCATGCAACACTACTTGTACAATCATACACACCACACCATATGTACATAGTAACAATGTACCACATCCACACAACACCACTTGTACACAACATTTCATTCCCAATGTGTGCACAATACCATATGGACACAACACCGCATATCCATCATGCACACAATACAATATGTACATAGCACCTTATATCCAACATTTACATAGCACCATCTATACCCAACAATGAATATGCAACATTCATACAACACTATCTGTACTAACACCCTGTACATAGAATTGCATAAACAACATGTACACACACACTATATATGTACAACACCGCATACACACAATATCACAAATGCAATATGTACATCATATACAACATATGCTTAACCACACATCCAAAACCACATTTTTCTTACCAAGAAACCTTGCTTGTAGTGTCTTATCCATGCTTATCATAGCATGCCACATACCATATTTCTTTCATTTTGTTGATTTATCCTTCCACATTACTTGTCATAACATAAACATAGGCATAATTCAAGCATACAATATCAATTCATGATCGCATGATACTGACCTCATATATTTGTCATGACTACTCTTCCCAATTGATTCCTTGTAAGACTAGGAACCTCTTCATGTCATTTTCCCGTGTAAGCAATCATTCCTCCATAAGAAAAATTCCTGATGACCCTGTTAGATAGTGACATAGATACATGTACACATACATACATTCTAAAATAATAATGATATCGTCAATAAACATCATACATACATACATATTTACATATAAACATTAGCATAAAATAATCATGATTCATGATCACCCTGTCAGACATGACATACATACACGCCTACATGTATACATATATAAACATCAAAATAATCATGATCACAACAAAAATTCCAAAATATTATAAGATCAAGGTTAAGATAAATTCCTTTATTCATGCAACACATGTGCAATATTGAGAACAATAGTCCCAACATATTCAAGGCATCCAACACCTCAAATCCACTTACTTTAACTTTTCGATATTACCTTCCTCATGATTGTTTTGTCATCGTGCATTTACCACAATGGACCCAACTAGTCCAACTGACTGTCATAGTATTATTTTCTTCTGTGCTTACTCATACACTGAGCTTCATCCATGTCTTACATTACCTATTGGGTACCACACAGCTCTCCCAAGCTCCATCAACTTTATCCTTTCCTAACCAATTCCGAAGACTTAAAATGTAAAAGGCAACAACAAGAGGAAAACAAGAGAAAACCATGAAATCCAATAACAACACAACTCTGCAAACGAAGTGGTATGGACATACTCTAGACATAAATAAAGTTGTAAGTCAAGCGCAAGGAAATAAAAAAAGACCAAAATCACAAGACTAACAACAAACACCATGACAATCCTCATGGTTCTTAGGGAAACTCAACCAAAGCCTTCTTCAAGATTTCATGGAAACCTCTCTTTTCCATGCAGTCCCCTGCATCATATTTCCATAAGCACATAAATTTCAGTGTATAAATAAACATAACAATACATCAGTTACCTTATCTTGTTGTGCCAAGCATGTTTCTTACAACTAAACACATCCATGACATCTCTCAAGGGACTCCAATACTTTGACAGATCCACATGTAACTAAAGCCTAGCTAATATATCTGTCAAGTACATTTTCATGAATCTAGCACATATCCACATGAATTCAAACAAAATTAAGGCTAAGAAGACTCCATGTATGCAAGGCACTCGTTCATTTGGAATTAGGGTTTCCAAACATAGCCAAAGGAATTCTTACCCGATTCCTTTCTTTTACTTTTACCCTGTTGCAACTAAGTCTTTATACTATCACGTCACCTAATTGTTAGTTATATAAACACATCAATTATTGCCTCGTCATGCTAATACCAATCATGTTTCCTGCAACTACTCACACATGTCAACCACATGTTCCAAATACCAAGACAAACATATCTATCAATTTGAAATCAACTTTTACAAAGAATCATTTCATAATCCATAGTCAACTCATATTCATTAGACATAATGCTACAACTATCACCTACTACACTCAAGTACATATAAAATATCTCAACACATATGTGTTAGTAAAACCATCTTAAAGTAAGATCATTGGAATGCATACTCATATTATGAAATTCATCAAACGTTCAACCAACTTGCAACCATACCATGTTAAATAAATCAACTAGGCACCAAACACTCAAACTCCAAATAGGTGTCATAATCAAACAACCAAGCACCAAATATATGACATAAGAAAACTCAACCTTAGTTTATATTAGGGAAGGCTATCTTGTCTACACAATAAAACTAGGTTAGCATGATACAACTTCACAACATATCGACTCAAACATAAGTCATGATATCCATAACAATAACTAACTAACATGTTCATGTCATAAGCTCATAAGAATTTTTTGTTCATGCATAACAATCACATATGTACAATCCATATAGATTAGTATAACACCATATCACAACTAAGTTGACTCATACCTGAATATCGCAACCATAATCATTTGCATAGGTCAAACTAGGTTAACAAAATACATATAAAATTAAGATATCCAATGCAATTAACATAACCATCATGCATATGACCAATCCAAATTACAACATCAAGATCTCAATGAAATAACCCTAATCATCAAGTTAATAACACATAACAACAATAAGCTATATATCGTGCTCATCAACAACATAAAACCTAATCGTCAAGCTAATTGTTATATAGAAACAACACGTTAACCTATAACATACTCATAAAAAACATATCATATAACATAATCATCAAATTGTCTAACCTAACCAACAATAGAAATGCTTACAACCACATGTTACTATCATTCATGACTATCTGACACATGCACATATGACTATACTAATCAACTATCATCTATCACTTATGTCACCATAACATCAAAAACATCTACGTAAACCTCATGTATATAAACCCAATTCATATAACAATCCTTAACTTACATACCTGCATGCCAAACATACAACACCTATATGACGATATGCTCTTGCCTCGAGGTCCAATGTTGCAACTTCACTTTAATAATTTGTATCTCTTGTTCTATCTCAGCCAACACATTAGCATCAAAATAACCAATACCACCCTGATGACCTGAATTGCATACCATGACTTCACAAGGCCTGTTTGACCTACATTTCATGCATAACTATAACCAAGACCATACATGCATAAAAATTGCATATAGACATATAACACACGAATACATACTCCACGATGACACCTCCAACCTTCACATGGCAACATCACTACAACCATGATCAACACCATGCAAATAAAACAAGCACGTGGACTACATGCATAAGGAACACATATGAAACCAAAATGAATGCATGATGAACACACAGCCCAAGGAGAGCACAACCACCCTCTGATACCACTTTGTAGTATTAAATGTGACCCAAAGAGAGCACAACCCCCTCTGATACCACTTTGTAACACCCTCCTCCCACATCTACCCAAACAACTGGCTAGCCGAGGTAAACATGTGATGAGAGGATACTATGATATGATTCAACCTCCTAGGTAACCTTAAGGAAATGTAATCAACGGAAACACAACACACATACCTCTTTCAGGTGCTTCAGGACCCCTAGGAGCTAATCCACCACTCTGAGTGCCTAACCCCTAAGTTAACCTATCATTTACATGAATTAAACCCAGAGTCACTCCCATGAAAGGGCATGCATGCGACTATAAACTTATAGTCATTCCCATAGTGCCTGCAACGGAGAGACGATAGTCTCTATCACCATGTTCTGTGCCAAATATTGGGAGATTTAAGCCACCTTCTCAAGGCTAGTCTCCAAACCAATGCTCAAAACTTGATAAGACTCCCCTAGACATTAAATGACACCAAGGAAAATCCTCTGACACAAAATTTGATCAAGGGCTTGACCTAACCAAGCCTAACCATGACACAAATTTTGTTAAACACTTAGTAAATATGCAACCTACAGGTATAAATAACATATATGAGCATATGGGTCTCATACTTATCTGAGGTTCTCTATGAAGTATTGTCTCCTTATCACATTAGGTACCATTTCATCCATTAGGTCATAAATACATTGATCATTCAATAACAAGTAATAACATGATGAGAGACATACATAACTACTGCCATAAAATACATACATAAACAACATAGTAGGTACATAAATACCAATGAAATCACAGCCATATAAACCACATATAATCCATCATAATACTCATAGAGACATGAGAAATAAACTTTCATTACTGATGCAAAATCCAAACCTGGGATGGGACTTCCACATTCCACCCAACCGTAAAATGGTTGAGCCAAATCTCTCTTTAGTCATGCACCCCCACTACATATTCCAAGCATGAATGTGGAATCTCATAGAACACATCAACCAAAAACCATCTAGGGCTTCTAGAGGCCATCCACCTCAACCCATCAAACAATGATTCCACCTCATAGTTAGAATCCACCAAAACCATCATCCGATCAATGTTTATCCCATCCTTCCAAGGCTCTAGAGCATTTGTTCCAATTTGGCTCCCATGACTAGTAACTCAACCCATGGTTCTCGTCGGGATCCAAATCGTTTGTCTGACCAAGGTTTGCAGGACTAGTAACTCAACCCACAACTGTTGTTGGGCTTCTAGAGTTTTTATGCAACCAAGGTTTCTAGGACTACTAACTCAACCCATCAAGGGCTTCTAAGTGTTTGTCCAGCCAAGGCTTCTAGGACTAATAACTCAACCCAAGTTGTTACAAGGCTTCTAGAGTGTTTGTCCAACTAGGGCTTCTAGGACTAGTAACTCAACCCAAGCCATTACAGAGCTTCCAGAGCATTTGTCCAACCAAGGCTTCTAGGAACTAATAACTCAACCCAAGCTAAGGAAACATGACAACCAACCAAAACAAATAATGAAAGTAACCCACAATCACCATGGCTATCCAAGAAATGGTAAGGCTAGGAAATCTATTGTCGTTCCAGGCAATCCTCCATGCCAGTGATATATCATGACCAAGAAACCACATGCATGTGCCATGCATGCCAAAAATAGTGAGGAAATCATACACAAAACTCGGTACCTACAAGAAAATTTGATGTAGATGCTAATCCTAATGCCCTCTTGCACTTTATTTCTCTTCCTTTGCCTTCTTTCTCCAAAATCCATGTATGCCACACCCTCCAAGAGTGCTCCAAGAAACCTCTAAGTATCCAAGAGTATGAGAGAGAGAGAGAGAGAGAATAATGAAAGAGCCCCAAAAAGGAGTTGACCAAGTCCTCCCCACTAATCCTCAGAAGCCTTTTTATTAATGAGGCCTCTATTTTTTTTATTTTCCATTATTTTCCTTCATTTTCCTCACATGCAACCTGTGACCTTTCACCTCCTTTTTCTCCTAATTTCCATTATTTTCATAAATAATTGTGCCAAAAATTCCATTTTCCTTTCCAAAGTCTTAGCCATTGCCTTTTCCAATTCCCTTTAACCATAAACAACCAAATGAACACCCACTAGGATGCCTTGCCCACCATTCAACATGGAATACATGTCCCATCATCTGTGGTATTTATATATATTTACATGGAATTTTCTCTAGACTTGTTACAGTTACATTGAGATGTTCCATCAAATAATCTTCATGGAACACCACCTCAAGTATATTTAATTAAGTTAGGTCCCATAACAATGTTATTTGAAAAAAAAATTGGAATGCAACATAATGAAAGGAAAGTTGTTTGGATGATGGAATATGCCAAGTGAATGCCATTGGATCCCATAAAAACTACTCAAAACTCCCATGGGGACCCTTGATGATGTAATCCTTCTCCTACAATCTAGTGATCACATACCCTGGAAATCCATCCTAGTTGTCCTATAAAGGAAAATACAAAAGGGAACATGATAGTCTCAATGGATAGTTGGGCCATCCTTTAGCCCTTGTAGTGCTTAACTGTGCAATACATGGATCCTCTTCCTCAAGCACTGTGCATTGCATAGTCTTAGTGATCAAGCTTTTCACCCTTGTCTCCTAGACTTTCCCATTATAAAAATACCTGCCTCTACCCCTTTCCATTGTGCATTATGCATCCCCAGTGCCTAGTCCTTCGCTCTCAGCCTCCTGACTTTATGCACTACACATCCCCAGACTCCTCTCTTAATCCTTGTGTACTATCCCATCACAGTCAACTTCACATTAATAAACAGGGAAGAGTATGTGATTTTGTGACTGATATTGTCTTTCCATGAGTGAAATTCATTTGTATGTGCTATCATATCAACATGGCAAGGTGATACTCAAGCAGGACATAAGATAGAAGTTTCAAAAGGGAACTTGTTGAGTTGAAACACAAAGGTGCTCTCATGCAAGAGTAAATTAATCTTGGACCATGACGGAGAGATGGCAACTCATGTTGACTTAGAAGGTTCCAATACTTATTCAAACCCATTGGAGGGTGAAGATGAAGTAAACTCTAGATATATCATTATGGAATGAAGACATAGTAGCAAATAGAATAACTTGGCATTGATACATTACAATCAAATTTTATGTCACAGTTGCGAAATTGTGGCTCTTCAATGTGTCAACATAAGAGTGTTGTTTTGTCTCATGTGTTTTTGCCACATCATTGGTGAAATATAATTATGTAATTTCAAAATTTTGAAAATGTAAAATGTGTGGAAGCCCAAGGGTCACACATATAACATGAAGAGTCACTAGGAATCCTAAGATTCATGTAAGAACTCAAAAGTCATATGGGAGCTTAAGAGCCATGAGGGAGGTCAAGAGTCACCCCATTTGTTATAAATAAACCCTCATAGATCAAGGAATAGGAATTTTCACCTTGGCTTCTCTAGCTTGGCATAGGAGAGAAGATAATTCTTTGGAGGAGCAAGTCGTGACTTTATGTTCCCCTATTGGGGTTAGTGTTGCATCATTGTAATTGTGTATCTTGGAACTTTCACTTAATAGTTGAAGCTCTCATAGATGACACACTTTCACACATGTATCGTGGATGTTTGAAGATTATTATTTTAATGTTTGCAATATATGTTTGTGTTCATACATACTTAGAGAAAATGAACTATTTCATTGGATTTGGTATACACATCTTGTTGAATATGTGTTGTTACTAGCTTTTATGATCATTGTTACCTTGTGAGCTATTTTGCAATTTAATTAATGATTCCTTATAACCTCTCATGTGTCTTTATTAGGACAGTACTATAACTTTTCTTCTAAAGGCTCACTTTCTCTCTTTCATCTCTGAAAGTACCTTATATAAATTGCAATTGTATGCTTCATAGTTACAACTTACTTTCTTATTTCAAAGGTTGTTTTCATACACTCTTATGTTGTTTAATGCAACCAAGGAAAACCTTTAAGTTATGGTGGTCGGTCCTATTATCCATATGGGGATCCTACTCCAAACAATGTGAGGTCTAGTTGGGACTTCATATCGGGGAGACCCCCACTATTGGTGGCATCCAACATCGTCAATATATTTGGTGCTAGAAGGATGGCTAGATGAAAAGCTAAGCCCATTGATTCTATTTTGAATCTCTCATCTTGAATGGTTCATTCCAAAATATTAATCCTGAGGCATTTAATGTTTCAATCCCTATGGAATTAATAGATGACTTGTCACATCTTAAGTTCGATGGTAAGAGTAACACATTTATTCTAGAGCATACACTCTTGTTTCTCAAATTTTGTGATTTTCATGAAATAAATTATGAAGAGGTTGCTTTTACATTTTTTACCCTCACACTTTAAGGTCAAGTTAAGAAATGGTGTCATATCTTACCAATCGTTTCCATTCACTTGTTCAAACAACTCTTCAAGTGTACAAATATGGTGATATAATAACAACTGCTCAAGAAATTTAATCTAAATCAAGAGACACAATTCTGCTCTATTGCTTTGCAGAAATTAATTCACAATTTAGAAAAACAGTCGTAAACATGTATTGATCACATACATAAGTACACAGATTTATCTAGGGGAAACCAACTAGTAAAAACCCCTTAAACCTACTTTCATTAATCAGATGAATAGAGAATGTATTACAATTGCTTGTCCTCTGAAAGCACAACATGCAAGTAAATAACATGTCTCTCTTCTTAATGAGAAGTTCTGACCCACTTGAGCCCCTATTTCCTTGCACAAATCTTGAGGAATAAGGCCCATATTTTTTAGGAATTTTCCTCCAATTGATTGTGCATTTACCAAGGTTGGATCTTTGACTGCATGCAACACATGTACACTCAAGACTAGTTTAGAAATGATGTTACATTGCGTTGGAATCTCCACCACAACTCGGGAACTTGAATTATCTTCATGCACTAGCTATTTTTGGTTTATAGATCAGTTAACTAGATGATGACTGAGTTAGACTATTCTCCCACTGCACAACTGACCTCCAACTAGTTCTATCAACAGTTAGAACTAATTTAACTGAATACAACTGGAAATAACTGAACTATATTGCTACAAATTAGAAATCACATGTGCATAAATGAACTTCAAGTTCTGTAACCTGAATTTAATAAGATAATTGAGTGACAAGAGCCATTTCACCTCAGTTAACTACCTCCAAGTTGTCTATTGACTTGGAAATTCGAATTTTCTCAATTTTACCAAGGCAAAATCAAATTGAGACTTTATTTCTATACTTCTCAACATTCCCTCTTAGTAAGAAAGGGATTTTCAAACAACCCTATCCTTCACTTGTGGAATTGGAACTTCCCTCTTAACAAAGCCTTTGTCAAGATCTCAATATTTGATCCTCTATTGCAATGTATTGTAGAAACATTATCCTCCTCTACATAGTCCGTAAATGATGATACCAAATATTTATATGCTTGGATCGAACGTGAAATACCATATTCTCAGAGAGCTTAATGCAACTTGTTAGAGTCGGTCTGGTCAGTCCTCCGTCAGAGATCAAAACTCTTTATGCATTTCATTTTTAGGTGTCCAACTCCATTCACCCAGCTGCATTCCTCTAAGGTCATGCCATAATCTGACGGAAAAGGTCATCCTATTCATTTCCCCTCATGTCTGGCTCCTGTTGGCTTAGGTCTTTTGTCAATGATCACTAAAGTCCATGACAGTCAAGGTCTGGTCCTTTAAAGGACAAAATTCATTTTTTGATAGTTAGGTCTAGGGATTCATCAATTTGGTCTTCAAACATATTCGATAAAGCCATGCAGGCCAGAGTGAGGCCCTTACATAGTTATGATTCAGAGGGTTTCATCGTCATGGTGATAGACTTCGACTCTTCTTCAAAACTCTGTTTTGAAGAAAAGTCAAACAGTGTCATTTGTGATAAAATTTTCAAAAAAGTCGTCATTTGATTTCTTCAGATGTAGTCATGGTTTCTGTGGCCAAATGTCCTCTCGTGCAATCCCTGCAAAGAGTACCAAAAATTTCATCATTTGAGCTAAAATTTCAAAGGGAAAGTGAAAATCAGTGTGCTTTAAAGTCAGTGAAAAAGTGTCAAAGCATAACATTAGAAAAATGGGTTTTTGAAGAAGCAAAAATTTAACCCATGACTTCCAAGTCTTTATATACAAGTTTCCACCAAAATCAAAGTCATTGTACAAATCAAATTCATTGGGAGATATGGCAAAGTTATTAGGAGTGCATCGTGCGTGTTTGGAGTGAGTTGGAGGTAGTTTCCAGGAGCACAGGCATATACACAGGGGCGCGGCACACACAGAGGGCGTGGCGCACACAGAGCCACCCCTCAGTTCATTTTTCAATGGGCGCGACGCACACCTAGGGCGCAACGCACTGGGTTTGGCGCGCGGCGCACACCCACAAAGGGCCAAAACCGTGCCAAATTTCATCAAGTTTCTTGTGAAGCTCCTCAAATTGACAGGTAGGCTCTATGACATGACTTGTTCATCAAAGTTTATAAATGATATGGTGATTTATGGCTATGTTTGAATGCAACAAAACTCATAAAATCAACCACAAGAAAACACCAAAATTCATTGTTGCTAGGGTTGCATAATTGTGGTATTGAGGCCAAGGTTCTATTTTCACCCACCATTTTTCCCTCACCTACCATTTTTCCCTATCCTCCCTTTCTCATTTTTCCTATTATC
>APFE030322894.1:65060-83162 GCA_000404065.3 Pinus taeda
GAAAAGGAAGGCAAACAGTCACCCAAGCCATTTGTCATGTTTGTAATGCTACACCTGTAGCTAATGGTTGGCTTTCCACCTCCATTTTGTAATGATTAGAGTAACTCCCCAACCCTTGGGCATTCTATCTCTTCATGGCACATGCTATATATTGTATGCAAACTATTTACAAAGGGTTGGTTGGCTTGTAATTTCTAGGAGACTGTGGGAAAGAAACTATGTTTCTTCATTGTATATTTTGACAGAGGATTAATGAAAGGCAGCGGCTCTGTTTCATGAGATTCATGTGGTTGTGAGTGTAGAAAATGTTTCTCTTATGTTTCATATGTATTTCGTTATGTTTCATAGTTCATTTCATATCCATTTCCAATGAAATTTTCTAAGTTAGATAAGGTAGAATTCAATTTTATTGCTCTGCCTGCGGGAAAATTTCATGTTCAGTGTTCTTTCTTCTGTTGAAAAGGATTCATGTGCATATGCCCTTTTAACCCTCCGAATAAATCTCTCCATTTCGTGCTATTTCAAACTAAATTGCTATACTTTCTGCATGTCTTGCCTCACGAAGTAATCTGTGCCTTTGCATTTCATCCTCTGCTCATTGTTGTCTGTTGGTCCCATACCATCCCAAAAACACAGTCATTCATAAAAATCGCTTCTTGTATCCATATTCACTTACTAGCCTAAGATCAATACTTCACTGTAAGTCATCTCAGACCGTTTCATTTATCTATTCACTGAGTGTGACTCAGAGAGAGCCCTCTCCTATTCTGGTAGGGCTAGCTACCAGACTGAGCTTGGTTTGTGGTTACCCTGAATTTTGCCTTCCTTCAGCCTAAGGCAGATTTAGGTGCTAACACAACTCTGATTATCACAATTGGATCCATCTCCTGAAAAAACAATACCATAAGTATCTTTCTCATCCAAATTGCCTCACATGATGCTTGACTTGAAGCCATGTATTTAGCTTCTACCAAGGTAAGCTCCTACAGACCCAACATTGAAAATTCCACCTGATGTACTCTTTCATTCGAATGGACTCCCTACCTAATCTTCATCTGTGAAGCCACACAACTTCACTCCCTTTGTACGTTTGTACCATAATCCATATTGGGTAGTTCCTGTGAGGTACCATAAAGCATGCTTTGTTGCCTTCCAATACAATTTAGTCTGCCTAACCATAAATTGACTTAGTTGGTTGACTGCATAGCACATATCTAGTCATGTGTTCACAAGATACATCAATGAACCCACTAGTTTCCGGTAAATGGTAGCATCAACCTCTTCACCTGAAGTGGCATTCTCCTTCCTCCAATTGGTTACTTGAGGTGTCTCCATAGGCTTACAACTCTCCATGTGAAATCTTTGTCGTATGTTGTTGGCATACTTTTCGTGAGACATAAACAATTCCCCATCACTGTTCCATACTTCCAACCTGAGGAAGTAGTGCATGAGACCCATGGCTTTCATCTCAAATTCCCTTGCAAGAGTTGATCAACTACTCTTCACCTATTAATATTAAATCATTAACATATAAAACAATGATCAAAAATTTACCTTCTATCAAAATATGATATAGGTTCACATGTACTTCACTTTTGGTGAAGCCCAATCCAGTGAGATAATTTTCGATCCTGGTGTACCAAGCTCGAGGTGCTTGTTTGAGATCATACAATGCTTTCCTGAGTCTGCACATATGGGAATCTTGATCAAATGTCTCAAAACCTTTTGGTTTCTCTAAGTACACTTCCTCCTCAATAACACCATTGAGAAATGTTGTTTTTACATCCATCTGGTGGATTTTCCACCCCATCTACACAATTAGTGCAAGAATTGGTCTAATGGATGAATACCTTGCTAAGGAAGCAAATGTTTCATCATAGTCAATTCCATCAACTTGATAGAATCCTTTGGCTACAAATATAGCCTTATACTTCTTTATGCTTCCATCTGCTACATGCTTAACCTTTAAGATCCATCTCGAACCCACAACTAATTTATCTTCCGATCTTGGGACTATTTCCCAAGCACTGTTCCTCATGATGGACTTATATTCTTCTACCATTGCATCAACCCAAATTGGTTTCTCAAATAATTACTCAAAAGAGGATGGCTCAGCCTCTACAAGCTTAGTAATTGGATCCATTTAGAAAGTGTACCTCTCACGTGACCTCCTTTGCTTGCGCAAATTTCAAGGAGCTCCCATATTCCCCCTTGCATCTTGCACCAATATATCAGCATCCCTGGTTCTTTTTTCTACCTTATCTATATGGTTATTCTTACTTGGATGTCTCCACTTTTCCTCCTCTTTGATCCTTTATTTGTGACTTCTCCACAACTTCCCGAGGCTTCTCCTAAGGCTCCTCCTTTGGAACTAAAAGATCCTCTTCTAGTGGGATCTAAATCTCCCTCTCAAGAGGGCATCACATCACTTTATCCTCATCAAAATTTACATCCCTTCGCACAAATTTCATTCTTAGGGAAGGTATGTACACATGGTAATTATGTGGAGTTTCATTGTAACCCACAAAAACTCTCAACTCTATTGTCGACTCAAGTTTCTTCCTGAGATCTTTAGAGATATGGAAGTAAACAAAAGCTCCAAAAATTCTGAAATGAGACACATTCATCTTTCTCCCTGATAAATCCTCCTCTGGTGTAATCATACCAAGAATTTGATGAGGAATCTCATTCTACAAGTAGACTATTGCATTACATGCCTTTACCCACAAATACAGTGGTAGGACTTGGTCATGTAGCATAGCTCTAGCAGCTCCAACAATGCTCCAATTCTTCCTCTAAGATACCCCATTTTGTTGTGGGTTGTGGGACGTTGTGAGATCTATTTGAATTCCTTATTTCGTACATAAATACTTGGAGTCATTTGAAACATACTCACCTCCATTATTTCTCCTCAGAGCCTTCACCTTATTTCTTGTCTCTTTCTCAACTAGTGCCTTGAATTATACAAACTTTGAGAATGTCTCATCCTTCTTCCGCATGAAAAAGATCCAACACTTCCTTGAGAAATCATCAATAAAAATAACATGGTGCTTATGTTTGGTAGTGGAGGCTGTCGAGAAGGGTCCACAAACATTAGAGTGGACTCTCTCCAAGGCTGCATTTTCTATTTTGTCTTGATCATGGAATGTGTATTTTACATACTTCCCCAAGGTACAACCCTTTTAGACATATTTTTGGTTAAGTGATCCATTAGGGAGGCTAGTGATTATTTGCTGCATAATTTTTAAGGTTCCATGATGCAAATGGACCAATCTCCTATGCCAGATCTCACCAACATCACAACTATGCACTTTCTCTACCTTACTACTTAATGTAACAAAATATTCCACGTCAAGTTTATATAGGTCCTTCACATGAACAACGATCAACTTCACCTGTCCAGTAGCTATGTGCCTCAGAAAGGATTTACCTTTACTGAAATCACATCATAGCCATGGTCTTCCAAAAATTCTAAAAAGATGGGGCTATTCTTCAGGCCTGGAACAAACATGAAATATTTGAGGTGCAGAGGGGATCTCGACTCCCTCTTAAAGGTTATTGTACCAATCCCAGTAGCATTGTACCTTCCTACACCCCCAAGATCAATATGCATCTAGAGATATTTCTCCTCTAGGTCACTGAGAAATTCTCTACACCTTGTCATGTGGAACAAGGCACATGAATCCAAGTACTGCACAATCCCCATCATAATTTTTTCCATGGATGCGATAAGTGTTAAGTCTATCGTGAACATTCAAGCCAATGCTTCACTTTTTTCTCCTACTGAGTTATTCTTGCTAGACTTTCTGTGTGGACACTTTTTAGCATAGTTCCTGAATTCATAACAATTGAAGCATTTTATTTTGGACAAGTCTTTCTTCTTGCCTACTTGGCTGGATTCTGGTTTTATTTGAGATTTCTTCCCTTTTCCATTCTTTCCCTTTCCAACCAATGAAAAATTGTCTTCATCCTCTCACTTGGATGAACTTCCATCTCTGGTATTTCACTTGATCTCTTCTTGTACCAAATCGAGCCAGAAGAATTCCGAATTTGTTAATTTCTCCCTCTCGTTCACCGAGTCCTAGTAACGATGCCAACTTTTGGGAAGGCCAGAAGATCTTGGCTTACTAAGTCATCTTCTGTAACATTCACACCAACCCCTTCAATATCATTTTGAACTTGTGTAAATATGGTGAGATACTACAAAATAGTATCATTCTTTTGTATCTTAATATTTCAAAATTTTTCTTTGAGGGCTAGTTTTCTATGGTCACTGCTATTCTTGAATAGCTTAGTCAGTGCCTTCCACATTTCAAAAGGAGTTTCTTTTCCATGGAGATTTTAGACAATGTGGTCTCACACTCCCTCGAATATTATTCTCCTCCCCTTGGCTACATCTTTCTTCCATTGGGCTAGGTTCTGAGCATCAACTGATCCTGGTTTTGGAATTTATGTCTTTACATATTCCATAAATCCATTTTCATCAAACACTTCCTCCATGCAACCCTTCTAGGCAATGAAATTTGAATTTCCTTCCAAGGAATATTCTAATATCTGTCTGTTGAAGGTAATTCTCCCAACTCTAAAGACATCTTACTACAATGAAGCTTCAAATTCGAACCTCCTAAGGAACAACTTTGAAATTATTGTTCTAATGTGATTATTTCTCTAATACCATGTAGAAATATGGTGATAGAATTGAAAATGCTAAAGAAAATGAATCTAAATCAAGAGACATGTTTCTACTCTACTACTCTATGAAAATGAATTCACAATTTAGAACAACATTTGTAAGCATGCATCAATCACATACACAAGTACACATATTTATCTAGGGGAAACTGACTAGTAAAAACATCTTAAGCCTACTTTCATTAATCAAATGAATAAAGAATGTATTACAATTTCTTTCCTACTCTGAGCACAACCAGTAAGTGAATAACCTATCTCTTTGCTCAATGAGAAGATTTGACCCAGACTTAGTCAATTTTTCCTCTGCTTGAGCCCCTATTTCCCTACACAAATCCTTAGGAATTAGGCCCCTATTTTTTCGGAATTTTCCTCAAATTTATTTTGCAATTCCCAAGGTTGGATCTCTGACTACATGCAACACCTGTACACTCAAGACTAGTCTACAAATGTTGTTACACTACCTTGGAATCTCCACCACAATTGGGGTACTTGAATTCTTTGCATGCACTAACTATTTTTGGTTGATTGATTAGTTAACTAGATGATCACTAAGTTAGATTGTTTCCCCACTACACAATTGACCTCCAACTAGTTCTATCAATAGTTAGAACTAGTTTAACTTAATACAACTGGAAATAACTAAACTAGATTGCTACAAATTAGCAATCACACATGGATAATTGAACTCCAAGCCCTCTAACTCGAATTTACTAATCCAACTTAGTGACAAGAGCCATTTCACCTCAGTTAACTACCTCCAAGTTATTTGTTGATGTGGAAATTTGAATTTTCTCAATTTGACCAAGGAAAAGTCAAATTAAGACTTTGTTGCTACACTTCTCAAAATCAAGTAGCTTCATACAGCCTTTGATAGGTATGATTACCGGCATGTTTATAAAAGAATTAATAAACTTAGAATGAAACATGATGAATCAATAGAGGATTTTTCTAATAGATTTCTTCAACTATGTTATGAGTTTCCTGAAGAAGATGTGGTTTGGGATTTTTCAATGAAAAGTTTATCATTTGATTCAAATCTCCTTGAAACAATTTGAATATGGATCCCTAGTTTTTTTTTCCCTTCCAACTTATATTGATCATGAGACACCTCAAGTCCTATACGAGGAGCTGACTTCCCCTTTTGTCCATTTTCCTCCGACTTTTTCATTACCAAACAAGGTGGTCTCTCATGCTCATGTTGAAGTTTGGAAATCTGAAAATCAAATTGTTGATCCACTTATCATGCCTTTATACCCTTCCCATGATGAAGATCTTACCTAGAAGAGCTCTAAATTTTTGGACACGTTCATAGAGCCTAAAGTGAAGGATGATCCCTTAATTCCTTGAGATGACATTAATGCACTTAATCTTAATCTTGAATATGATTCGGTTGAAATTATTTCTTATTCAAGGGATACTTATCATCCTCTATCATCTACATCTCTTGGCTCTTTATACCTTGATTCATTGGATCAATCCGCACCACCAATAAGTTCTTCATATACATTTGATTCTCAATTTATAGGTCCAAATGGTGATTAGATACAAGGTGGTCACATTCCATAGGTGGAGGAGTATAAGGGTGAAGACGCTTTTAATCTCTCTTCCATCTTTCAATTTCCTCTATGTCAATATGTTGCTCCATTCTTGTCTTATTTACAACTTGTGATCTCGACAATAATTTAAACAAAATTAAAATTCTTAATCAAACTAAAGCCTTGGAAAACCATCATTCTAATGAAAATGGCTTCACTGATATAAATGATGATGAATTCCCGGGTGCATCAACTGATCTTTTGATTTCTCAAACATAATTTGATTTGCAAGGTTTAAAACTAGAATCCAATTTGGTCAAAGAATTTTTTCTTATGGGAAATTCTTCTTCATCTCACTATCCCTTGTGTACTACTGCTCCTAATGAATTATTCATCTCATCTTAAAAATATGCCATGTTCTTCGAATTCACAATCTGATGAAAAAAAATTGAATTGACACAAGGTGGAAGGGCTGCACATGATGAGGAAGAAAAAAAATCATTGAGCATCCATTCCATGCCTTGCAATTTCCAATCTTGCATGAGGAAAAATCTTTAGCTCAGGTTACTCAAGAAATTTCTCTTATCTATATATCCTTATATACATAATCAAAAGAAACTTATGACTTGAGCAATTCGTTTCTTGAGATTGAAAAATATGATCAAACCAGTGATGTAGATGATTTCCATCTGGAGAATAGTTATCTCTTTGAAATAACTGATAGTACTTGTCCACATATAATTCACAATCTGACTTGGCTCTCAAAATATAATTATTAAAAATTTGAAAGTTATGGAAATTTTCAGGGATTCAAGGCACTTCAAATCTTGTTGATGGTTATGTTAGGTTCTCATCCTGATGAGATCCCTGAACTAGGTCAAATATGGATTTTATCACAAAATTATTTTCTCTACCTTGTTTCACTAGATGAAAACTTATTCTTGAAATATTTTCAGTGTTTCCAAGAATTTTTTCCTAATTTTAAATATGTGGCTTCTCATTGGATAGAGGATTATGTTTTGGTTAATTCATCTTCATGCAAACTTCTTGTATCAAACCCAGGATTGGAATGTATAAATGTTTTGGATGCACAGAGATATGAATCCTATCATTCTGATTATCGATATAAATATCATCATTCGTTGAAGGATTCATATCTATTAAGTGCTTATGTGAAGAGTAAGCTCCTCATCTTCCTTTTGAATGTTACGAAGCTAATCATTTTCATTATGACATGATTTGTCCTTTTGAATGTTAGTGAATGCCTAAGTTATTTGGTGAATCCAAATCTTACCTATATATATTCCCTTATTTGGTGAGTTAGTTTTTGTACTTAACATGTGAGGAGGATGATTCTATTATTCAAAGCATTTGTAAAATTTCTCAAATCAACCTATCTATATTCTTGAATAAGGGAGAATCTTATGCCTTAGTTGTTCATAATACTGGCCTTAATAACATAATTTCAATTAAGTATGTTCCCACTAGTGTATATGATGATAGTTGTTTTACATTTGTTGGTCTTATCAAGGCCATAAATTCTTATGATTCATTATTTCACTGTTGAGATGCTTGTAAAGAAGTTGAGGCACTTCAACTTTTGCTGAGGGTTATGTTAGGTCCTCACAATCTTGACAAGGTTTCTAAAAAGGATCAGATCGAATTTCCCTCACAAGATTCTCTTTATAATTTGATTGAGTTGATTGAAAGTTCATATTCTAAAGAGTTTCAAGGTTCTCAAATGGGTTGTTTCGAATTCCATAATCGAATGGCAGTTTGGCTAGAAAAATATTACTTACCAAGCTTTGTTGTTAATGATAAATTTTGATCCTGCCTGGTGTTTGCTAGGAATGAAAACACTAATCAATGTATAATTGCAGAATGGTTAAAAGAATCATGTATGGAATGCTTTTCTACCAATAGGAAATACCTTCAAAATTTCATGTACTTTATTCAGGTAAATCTTTTTATTTATGCACATTATTTCATCACGGTGCTAATTTATCGTATCTTTCTGCTTGCAGGTCAAGAGAAACTCTCATGACTACATTGGAAATTTGATTTACCATGATTATGAACTTCGAGATAGATATATTAGGGTTTAGGTTTAGTTACATTCTAGTTAATGTTGCATCACATTACAGTATTTTTCTGCACCCTTTTTCTCTTTTGTGTTTTGTTCCTCCCATGTCTCCACAAGTCTTCCCATTTGACTTTGTTCTCTTGCTATATTTACATCATGTTAATTTTATTTTGTCTCTTTGTACATGTTCGATTTTAATAATATCATGTATGAAATTTTCTTTGTTTGGCTCTAAGTTAATGTGGAAAATTTCGAAAGGGAAACTGTGACAACTGGAAACACTTGGCTTATCCTTGGTCTACTTCTCTTTTTGGGCCTAAATATATTTTTAGGTCAATGATGCATGTACAGCAAAAATGTCTCATCCTAAGTGAAAGCTCAAGTGAATCTACAATGCTCATATCTATTATAGGATCTTCATTCCTTGAATTGGCCCTTCATATCAATTGGCTTATAACGTCTCAACTCCATTGAGTATAGAAGTGAAAGGAGGAAAAATTTAAGCAACCATACTACTTTAAGAAGTGCATACATGAGAGTCTTTACAAAGAAAGGAACAACCTCTATTGCTCATAGAATAAGTTAAGATCCCTCTTCCGCCCTTGGAAAAATAAATGCATATAAAATTCCAATGTGCATAAAGTAATAAAATAAAATAAGGGGTGAAGAAGAGAAAGGATTCTTGCATAGAGAGGTGAAGCAAGAAACTTCGTCGGGGTACTGAATAGGTTCCTTGGTAGTGAAGCATTGCTTGTGATTCCTTGAAGTGAATTTGTCTTGGTATTGAATAGTCCTGATGGAAACAAAGCAACACCAAATATGATAATAAAAAATTTAATATCTTAAACTCGCGAAACTTATATACAACTACTCACTAATCAAAACAACTGAAGTTTGACTATTCTTGTGAAATGTGTTAAGTTGATAAGAGGAATAGAAGAGGCTACATCTGTAACAGGGTTAATTAAGGAAGTTAGGGTGATAAATAGGATGAGGCAATACTTCTATAAGGCTAGACCTTGTGCTTAATGTTAGGCCTAAACAAAGAAGTTGGGGTTCTTCCAGTGTGTTGCAAAGTGTTGCCATTACTACAACACCCTCCAAAATTTTTCCTACCTTCAAATTTTGGAGTATCCTTATAATAATTCCATCAATCCATTAATTTCATGCTTGGTCATGTGTTCTAAGTGTTCAAGTATTCCTTTAGGGATCCTAAGTCTCAATCTACTTTCTTTCACAATCCTATATCTTGATTTCTTCACAAGCTAGCACATTCCTTAGTGATTGCATAATCCCTAGAGATAGTGATTGTGCAATCCTTGCCAATGGTGATTGCGTAGTTGCTAGTTTCATTCCACAACCTTCCTCATAATCACTGGGCAAGCCTTGGTCACATTCAAAACACAATCCTTTCTCACGGTCATTTTGTAATCCTTGCTCACAGTGATTACACAAGCCTTACCATCAGTGATTGTGCAACCCTTGCCCATAGTAATTGTTTAGTTCTCACTCACAATCATTGCGCAATTCCCAGCGATAGTGTAAGGGGATCCTATGTATATAGTTATTGTTCACTCTTTGTTGACATTAAGAGTGTACTTCTTCAAGTTAGTATTATCACACCTATTACTGATAGTCAATTCACTATTAACTTGTAGTTTCCCGACATGCATTAAGCGCCCTCAAGAATCCTACCCCTAACTACATGTTTTCTCTCCCTATGTAAATATTCCATCCTAAACCTTATCTTACATTCATATTTCTCTTTTTATCTCGATGAACTTTTGGAGTACAAGGAGAATTTTCTCGCCCATGGTTGCAAATTCTGCATTCTTTCAGGTGAGTTTCTTAAGTGTCTCTTTTTATTTTTCATGTCTCGCTCTCTTACATGTGTCATTTTTTCTTACTCTATTTTTTGCAAATTTCTCTTTCACTCGTTTTCATTCTTGCATGTGTCGCTTGTTTTTTATTTTATTTTTGCATGTGTCACTTTCACTCTTGTAGGTGTCACTTTTGCTTGTTTTGACATATCCTAAGAGCACCCGATACACCCTCTAGAGGTAGCTCTAACACACTCTCTTCCACTAGTTAATGTTATCTATCATAAGAAAATGTGTTAGAAACTCTCACATAACATATCACATCTTCTGGTTATAGTCAACTCTTGTGTTATAACAGTACATCTTAAGTGTCACACTTGGAGATAAGTGTCGTTTTACTGTTGTTTTATTGTATCCATGTTGGTTTTTAGTATTGTGTATTTTCTTTCTATGTGCATGGGTCTATATGTGTGCGTGATCATGTTCAAGACTTGTTATATGCTCTAACCCTCTTGCTCATTGATCTCACACTTAGTCAATTTTGAAGTCATTCTGTTAGAGTCCAACCCTAACCCCCTTATTTATGTAATAGGATCGAGTCATAGTTATAGTTAAGTAAAGAGTCAATAAAGCCCATATTAATAATTGTAAGTGGTTAACTCGCACTTAATGCAGGGACCATAGTTAGTTGCCAGTGGTCCATGGTATTAGATAGATGGTATTAATAAGAACCATGGTATTGCCCCATGGTATTACATGTATGAATCCTATATAAAGGATAGCAACTCCCCTCGAGGAGCATCATGTCTTATTTTGTAACTGAGTTCAGCTCTATTGGAGTTTTCCCCCTTGAAGAGGCAAGTGCACATTGCTTTCTGAATAATAAAATACTTGTTGTTATTTCTCATTGTTCTATGTTTTGGGTATCTTTCTTCGCATATTTGGTATTTTGCTATCGTCTTGTAGGTTAAGAGCATAACAAGTGGTATCAAAGTGCTTTCCAGGGTCGGTGGGATCTCCAATTTTTAGCCAAAAAAAAATTTGGGTAGAGACGTGTTCCAGCGTCTTTAAACCACGGGATCTATCGTTGAGTGCATAAACCTGCAGATTTGGGGAGGCATGCACGTAGGAAATACAAGAGGTGGTCACACTTGTTGGACTCCCTTGTAACCCCTGTGGATACCCCTTCGAGTAGTAGCGCATTAGACAAAACTACGCATGGATTGTATTCTAAGTACCCTCTGGGTATATCAGAAGCCCCCTAGCTCCCTTGAAACCTCATCATAGATAAATTGTCGATCGTCTTGCTGCTACAATACACCGAGAACAACACTCGGAGATATTACTCATGCATATGATAGGGTAGTCGGGTTGTATGGCTAAGGGTACGGTTGATCCTCCTTGGTTAGTGCCCTGAAAAATTGGGTTGAGTACCACTGTCAGACCCTTACGTATATTGCGATTTGTAGCACCTGACACTCCTGAAGACCATAGTTCCCTTCTCTAAATCTGGATCACGCATAATATTTGCCACATCAGATCTCACAAGTGGGGTTTTGTCACAGCAGCAGCAATTAGTTTCGTCGTTTAGATCTATCAGCTTAGCCATTCAGATCTATCAGATCCATCATATCCATCATCCAAATCTAGCAGTTTGGGCTCTCTAGCCGTCGCAACAATCAGATCCGCCATTCAGATCTAACTAATTGTGTCGATTCCTATACCTGGGCATGATTTTTGCAGGACTTTGGGCAACATTGACATTTATGGGATTCAGCTACTGTAGTATTCCTAAGCAAGGAGTAAAAATCCGTTCGAAGTAAAAAAAAAGGGTCTGAGATCCCTCGGGACGCTTATTGGAGACATAGCCCATAAGAATCAGGTTGAAGAGCTGAGCAAGGTGGTACCATTCAATTTTTAGAGCCAAAAAAAAATTTGGGCGGTCCCAAATTTCAAGCACATTGGATTGGGGCATGGTACAAACTAGAGCTCAAGCTATGGCCAATGAGAGGATTGACAACCTTCAATCACAATTGAAAGATGTCGTGTTGCAGTTGAAGACTTTAAATGAAACACTCTCTAAGGGCAAGGTGGAGGAACGCACGGAGGCATATATTGGCAATGAAAACATTGAGGGAAAGTCTAGCCAGACTCTTCACCTCTTTGGAACCCACCAACAATCCCATCCATGACCACCCAAGTTGGACATGTATAAATTTGATGGCCCTCACCCGGCTGTATGGATAGCACAAATGGAGCAAAATTTCACACTGAATTACATCCTTGATGATGCGACTCAGCTTAGTGTGGGTATCATGTAGTTGGACAATAAAAGATGGCAATGGTGGAAATGGTGGCAATGGCATCAATGTTGCTATGGAAGGCCCTTAACTTGGCAGACATTCAAAAAATCTCTTACGGATTGCTTTCACTAGGACTCTGATTTTTTGGGTCATCTCACTAAGCTCTTGCAGACAGGAAGAGTGAACAAATATATTACAGCCTTAGCTTTCTGCACTGGAGGTCTACACAATGAGTTCTACATGGAATGTTTTGTCAGTGGTCTCAAAGAATCCATACAAGCCCACGCCTGACTACACCACCCCAGCTCATGGTTGCATGCTTGCAATATAGCTCGTGAAGTAGAACATGCGTTAGTGGCCCAGTCCAATCGCCCAAATTTCATCGCCAAGGGTCCCCCAGACAAGCGCAAAGCACTACCCAAACACTCAAGGTTCAAAAGGTGTCACCAGTAGAAATGGTGGAAAGAAGAAAGCAAAGATTTTGTTACTACTGTGATGAGAAATACTCCCCTGGGAATAAATGAAAGGAGCCCAAATTCTTTCAAATTGATGCTATTGATCACAGTTCCTTAGAGGAAGCCCCACCACTTGAGGAACCAGAGGAGGAAGAAGAGGACAACCAGCAGGACAATGTACCTAAAGAACTAGTTATCTCGTTGCATGCTTTGGCAAGGATTTCTTCTCCCCAAACTCTAAAAAATCAAAGGTTTTATTAAGCATCGCCCAGTAGTAGTCTTGATTGATAGTGGAAGTACACATAATTTTATCCATCAAAGAGTCGCAGAAGCAGTGCATTATTTTGTCCGAGCAGTTTCTAACTTCCAGGTCCAAATTGGTGATGGGGGGACAATGAAATGTGAATGCCATTGTGAAAATGTCAAAATTCAAATGGGGGATTATCAATTAAATACCCACATGTTTTCCATACACATGGGAGGGTGTGACATTGTCCTAGGTGCTGAATGGCTTCACACACTTGGCCCAATCACAATGGATTTCCAGGAGTTATATATGAGCTTTAAGCAGAACAACCACACCATTACCCTCCGTGGACTCCAGGTGAGAGCTCCCTCTATCATTAACTCACATCGGATGGAAAAATTGTTAAAAAAGGGCCACCATGGAGTTATAGCCCAATTTAATGCCATCCAGGCCTTCGTACCCAATTCTCTTCATATTCATCCTAAGATGCAACAGATCTTGAACAACCATCTGCTAGTCTTTGATAAGCCTCATGAGCTTCCACCCTCAAGAGGGGAACATGATCATAGCATTACTTTGGTCCTAGGGGCCCAACCACCAAATGTGCGCCCATATAGATATCCGTTTTCCCAAAAGAATGAAATTGAAAAAGTAATGAAGGAACTCTTGGAGGCCGGCATCATTCGTCCCATCATTAGTCCTTATTCATCACCACTGGTCATGGTGCTCAAGAAAGATGGGGAATGGCGTATGTGTCTCGACTTTAGGGCCCTCAATAAGTTTATGTTAAAAGATAAATTTCCCATCCCGGTTGTTGATGATTTTCCGGATGAACTAAATGTGGCTCAATTCTTTACTAAGCTCGACCTTCGCTTAGGCTATCACCAAATTCGCATGAAAGAAGCGACATTCCAAAGGCTGCTTTCCGAACTCATGAAGGTCATTATGAGTTCCTAGTCATGCCATTTGGTCTTTGTAATGCCCCATCCATTTTTCAAAGCCTTATGAACCACACGCTCAAACCATATCTCAAAAAATTTGTCCTTGTTTTCTTTGATGACATCCTCATCTACAGTTGCACCTGGGCCACACTTCTTCAGCATGTAGATCTGCTCTTGTAACTGCTCTGCAACATAAATTAATTGTCAAGATGTCCAAGTGCTCTTTTGGCATGGAATAAGTTGAGTATTTGGGCCACATTGTGGGGTGTCAAGGTGTCAAGGTGGACCCCAAAAAGATCCAGGAAATGCAGGATTGGCCTCAACCAAAGACCTTGAAGAGATTGAGAGGATTTTTGGGTCTCTCAGGCTACTATCGCAAATTTGTCTGCAATTATGGTTGCATTTCTAGGCCCCTCACTCAACTTATCAAGAAAAATTCATTCCTCTGGAATGATGAAGTACAACAGGCCTTTACAGCTCTCAAACATGCCATGTGTTCCACTCCAGTCTTAGAACTATCTGACTTCACCAAATCTTTTGTCATTGAATGTGATGCTTCTGGTACAAGTATTGAGGGGGTCTTAATGTAGGAAGTTCGACCTTTGGCCTTCACGAGCCAACAAGTAAGTGGGAAGAATCTGGGGCAATCTACCTATGAGAAGGAGATGATGGCCATCTTACATGCAGTAGATACCTGGCGACCATACTTATTGGGGCGACGTTTCAAAATCCACAAAAACCATCAAAGCCTTAAATATTTTTTGGAGCAATGCCTATCCTCACCACAACAAAATAAATGGCTCGCCAAAATGCTAGGATATGATTATGAGATAATATACAAGAAAGGGTGTGAAAATATTATAGTAGATGCGTTATCCCACCAATTTGAGGAGGAAAGTACCCTACTCACAATTTCCCTTCCCATTCCAGAATGGATTGAAGAGGCTCACAAGGAATGGTTTTCGCATCCCTAGCTCTCCCAACTCATTAATCAATTGCAGGCGGATCCAAATTCCACATCGGGCTACTCGTGGAAGGATGATATTCTTCGCTATAAGGGCAAAGTCGTAATAGCACCAACATCCACCCCAAAAGCCGCATTTTGGCGGAGTTGCACTCATCACCCACTGCAAGACATTCAAGCTTTCAAAAGACATATGCTTGCACTTGAAGATCATTTTTTTGGACAAGCATGAAAAAGGACAATCTTACATTTATAGCTGAATGTGACATCTGTCAGCACAACAAAGGAGAAACAGCCAAATCCCCAGGCACATTACAGCCATTTCCCATCCCGGCCTCAATCTGGACGGAGGTTTCTATGGATAAACCTTCTAAGTATGCTCATTTTTGTGCCCTACCCCCCCCTTTTACACCAACTTTGGTCGCTCAATCCTTCATGGATCAGATCTTCAAATTGCATGGCATGCCCACTTCCATTATGTATGATCGTGACCCGATCTTCACCAGTAACTTTTGGCAGGAACTCTTCTGGCTACAAGGTACCCAACTACAACTCAGTACTTCCTATCATCCACAAGTTGATGGTCAAACTAAAGTAGTCAACAAATGTCTAGAGACCTACCTTAGGTGCTTCACTTTAGAAAATCAACATCTCTGGGTACAGTGGTTACCTCTAGCCAAATGGTGGTATAACACCAACTATCATGCCACCACCAAAATAAATCCATATGAAGTAGTTTATGGTCAACTCCCTCCTTCCCCTACTTCTTATATCAAGGGATGCTCGAAAGTACAAGTAGTGGATCAACTCCTACAGAACCGCACAACCATGCTAGCCCACCTTAGAGAGAATATTCATCAAGCCCAAAATCGCATGAAGCAACAGGCAGATCAACATCGCTCAGAATTCCAATTTCAAGAAGGGGATCAGGTATTTTTGAGGCTGCAACCATATAAGTAAACATCACTCAAAGACAAGGGTTGTCAGAAATTATCTCCAAAATTATACCGACCGTATCAAGTACTTCAACACGTTGGATAGGGCGCCTACAAGCTAGCTTTGCCATCCACTGTAAAAATGCATTGAGTCTTCCATGTCTCATGCCTCAAGAAAATGATTGGGAACCACTGCAGAATTCAAACCAGTCTACCTGAAGTGGATGAAGAAGGGTCAATTTGGCTCCAACCTAAATAGGTTCTTGACACATGAGAATGGCACTTGCGTGGCCGCACGATCAAGGAAGTCCTCTCCAGAAGATGAAACCTAGGAACTAGCCACTATCCTTCAGCAGTTTCTGCAACTTCAGCCAGACAAGGCTATTCTTATGGTGGAGGGCATGTAAGGGTCCAGCCCTAACCCCTTTATTTATGTAATAGGATTGAGTCAAAGTTATAGTTAAGTAAAGAGTTAATAAATCCCATATTAATAATTGCAAGTGGTTAACGCGCATTTAATGTAGGGACCACAGTTAGTTGCAAATGGGCCATGGTATTAGATAGATGGTATTAATAAGAACCATGGTATTGATTGTATGAATCCTATGTAAAGGATAGAGACTCCCCTCGAGGATCATCGTGTCATATTTTCTAATTGAGCTTAGCTCTATTGGAGTTTGCCCCCTCGAAGAGGCAAGTGAAAATTGCTTTTTGAATAGTCAAATACTTGTTGTTATTTCTCATTGTTCTATGTTCTGGGTATATTTCTTCGCATATTTTGTATTTTGGTAAAATCTTGCAGGTTAAGAGCATAACACATTCCCTATCCTCACCTATTGCACAATTCATGAGCACATTTAACTTTTACCTAATTGATGAGAACTTTACATGTTCCTAAGCCTCAGTGGTGAAACGCTTACCTCCCGGACCTATTCATTGTGCCCATCTAGAGGAAACCTCACTTCAACTATGCATTGAGCAACCTTAGAGCACAAACCCTCAATCTTGTTGCTTACACTTTCCCACTGTGCAATCCTTGATCAACCCTATCTTGTTTTTGACATTGCACATTTTCAATGGAAAGTGCGGTCATCTATGGACCCCAATAGTGCTAAACTATGCAACCCCTTGATCCTTCTCTTTAATCATTGCACACTGTGAAATAACAGTGATCAAGTTTGTCACTCTTGTCTCTCAGTTTCTATTTGCACAATACCTTGGCCAACCTTGCCCTCACTGCCTATTGCATAGTCTCAGAGGATAGTTGGGCCACCCTTTAGCCCTTGCAATGTTCAACTATGAAATTTAAAAGTCTTAGTGATCAAACCTGTCACCCTTGTCTCCTAGAATTTCCCGTTGCGCAAATCCCTGCCTATACCCCTTTCCATTATGCACTATGCACTATGGACCCAATTCATGTCTAGGTCCCGAGTCTCAGCGGTAAACTGGAAGAAAGGCGTTCCAAGAAGTTGGTTGGTGCATCCTTGGGATGAAATGGTTTACATACTTTAAAAATTTGTAACCTGTGAAGGCCGCTACAACATTGTTTATTTATACCATATCAAGTTGTTGCTACACACAAAGAGACAATGTGTCATCAATTTACCATATTTCTTATTGCAGAGAATAACCAAGATGTCAAAAACCATCCAGAAGCAGAAAGGAAACGAAGACAAGAACTTATATCATTTTGGTCTAATCAAAATTCTCATTGAGCATGAAATGCAAAGAAGAGGGAAAACATGGAAGGAGTTCTTAGCTGCCAACCAAATCAGGGATAAGGAAGACAAAGAAGAATCACAAGAAAATTCAGGATTTATGAAGGACATTGATGAGGAAATCCCAACATCATCCAAAGCTAACAAGATACCCCCACCTGTGAGCAGCATAAGGACTAGACAAATGAGAAAGGAGGATGCTAAGAGGGCAGAACAAGACAAAATCTTCACCACTTACTCAAGGAGAACAAGAAGGACACCAAAAGTTCAGTTGCAAGAAGACCAACCCGAATCCAATGCACCTATACAGATGGATATTCAGAGCAGTGAACATTCGCCACCAGGGCCAGGAGCCGATGTAGATGTTGAAATTCATTCACCCCCAGGAGCTGATATAGAGGTCGAAAGT
>APFE030322894.1:98914-111507 GCA_000404065.3 Pinus taeda
ATAGATGAAGAAGGTCTTTATGAAGAAATTTCTAAACTTAAAATTTGTTTGGAGGAAAAGAATATGATTATAGATACTCTGACATTCCAACTTGCTGAAAGAGAAAAACACAATGAAAAGTTAAATGTGAAATTGTGGGACTTAGGAAAGATATTGAGAAATCAAAAGCTCTTAATCTTAGATTTGCTAAAGGATATGAAACCTTAGATGAGATTATCAAAGTGCAATGTTCTCCTCTAATCAAGATAGGTCTTGGATATACTGAAGAAGCATTTCAAGCACAGAAGCCATCCACTTCCAAAAGTTATCTTGATGTAGCAAGGAGAAGTGAACAGGTTGACAATCGACAGCAAAAGCATAATGCAGATCACCAGGTAAATCAGGGACAATTTACTTCCAGAATGAACAGAGATCACCAAGTAAATCGAGGGCAATCTACTTCAAAGATGAACAGAAGCTACAACAAACCACAGGTAAATCATTCTCAATTTGCCTCAAGAATGGATGTCAATGGAAACTACAATCATTTGGCCAGTAGGTTTGATAATCACAAGAATTTCTTCAATGGCCAATGTTTCTCTTGTCATAAATTTGGACACAAAGCTACTCAATGTGTTGCCTACAAGACCATCATGACTAGAGAAACTCAAAAACAAAGGAGTATGATTGGAATCATGAAAAGGACCTATAATAACTTTTTTGCTCTTGAGAATGAAATAGAATGTTCTATTTGTAACAACTTCGGTCATGAAGATTCTGAATGCAGGAGTAGGTTTCAACAAACAACTCAGAAGGAGCAAGCTTCATTGAGTCCCAAAACATGGAGAAAGAAAAAACCGCAACCAAAAAGATGTGGGATAGCCTGATATGTAGAAGGACAGGAAAATTAGTGGTACATAAACAGTGGATGCTCGAAACATATGACAGGCGATAAAGAAAAACTTCAGTAATATAGTGCCTTAGAAAGGAAAGGAAGGTCTCATTTGGAAATGACACCCCTGCACTCATAAAAGGTAAAGGTTTTGTTCTTTTAGAAGAAAAGGTAAAAGCTAGAAATGTTATGTATGTTGATGGCTTAAAGCATAATCTATTGAGCGTCAATCAAATGTGTGATCAAGGAAATGAGGTAATATGCCGATCAAATGGATGTATTGTTCATGAGCTTGATATAGGAGAAATAGTGATCAAAGGCATAAGAACTACAAATAATTTATACATACTCAAGGGAGGACAACAACAATGTTATCTAAGCAAGAATGACAAACACTAGCTATGGCATAGAAGATTGGGGAATCTAAGCTTTTCTCAAATAAGGAAAGCATGCAAATATCAGGCGGTTCGTGATCTCCCTAACATTAGAATTCCAGACAATACAATATGAAAATCATGTCAGTTTGGTAAGCAAACCAGAACTAATTTCCCTGAGAATGAAGGATCAACTAGCAGGCCACTTGAACTTGTCCATACTGATGTATGTGGTCCATCTAGGAAAAGGTCACCTTGAGGAGAAGAATATTTTATATTGTTCATTTATGAATTTTCCAGGATGTGTTGGATAGGACTTATGAAACACAAATATGAAGCCTTCGAAAAGTTCAAAGCCTTGGTTGAAAACGAATCAGATCGCAGAATCAAATGCCTCATGTATGATCAAGGAGGGGAATTTACCTTGGATGAATTCTTCGATTTTTGTGAAGAAAATGGAATAAGAAGGGAATTCTCTACTGCAAGGACTCCTCAGCAAAATGGAGTAGTGGAAAGGATGAACATAATGGTTCAACAAATGGCTCATGCTATGCTTGATGAGTTTGGAAATCCCGCAACCTTCTGGGGTGAAGCCGCATTTGCTGCAATCACTATTCTCAACAAGACAAACGTCTGGATAAACAACACTCAAATGCCTCATGAACTTTGGTATGGTAAGACTTCCACAGTAAAATACTTCAAAATTTTTGGAAGCAAAATCTACATCAAAAAGACTGATGAAAATCTTGGCAAGTTTGAACCTAGAGCAGATGAAGGCATTCTCCTTGGTTACTCTCCCCACAGCAAAGCATATAAGTGTTATAATAAAAGACTTGGTAAAATTGTTGAAAGTATAGATGTAGTGGTTGATGAAGAAGGAAACATTACTAAGCAGGTAAAATCTGAAGATTTCGAAGATGATGAGGACTATCCTTCAACATCAAATTAGACTTATGATGAAGAAGAAACTCATGAGGCACCAGAAGAACAAATAAGGATAGAAGAAAAGACTCCATCCAGGTACGTTCAAAAGAATCATCCAGAAACTCAAATTTTGGGACAAAAAGAGGCAGGTGTACAAACAAGAAGAAGTATTTATGAAGCTTCAAGCTATCTAGCATTGCTCTCCTCCATTGAACCACAAAATGTAAAAGAAGCATGCAAAGATGAATGTTGGGTAAAGGCCATGGATGAAGAACTTGAGCAGATTGAAAAGAATAGCACTTGGGAGTTGGTTCATAGACCAAAGGATAAGAATGTCATAGGGAAAAAATGGATATTCAAAAACAAGCTGAATGAAAATGGAGAAGTTATTAGAAACAAGGCCAGACTTGTTTGTAAAGGGTATGCTCAACAAGAAGGTATAAACTTTGAAGAAACTTTTGCACCAGTTTCTAGACTTGAGGCTATAAGAATGTTCCTTGCTCTTTCTAGCTTTCAGAAGTTCAAAGTATTTCAAATGGATGTGAAATCTGCCTTTTTAAATGGGGACTTAGGAGAAGAAGTGTATATTGAGCAACCAGATGGATTCATCCTTGGAAATGATCCAAAACTTGTATGCAGACTTAAGAAGGCACTCTATTGTCTTAAACAGGCTCCAAGGGCTTGGTATTATTTTCTGGACAAATACCTCCATCAATAAGGTTTTTCAAAAGGATCAGCAGATAGAAATCTATATATAAAAATTGATAATGATAAATTGCTAATACTTGTTGTGTATGTTGGTGATATCATCTTTGATAGTAATGAAGAAGCCATGAGTCAAAACTTTGCTTTGGTGATGCAGAAAGAATTCAAAATGTCCTTGCTTGGTGAGCTAACATATTTTCTTGGTTTACAAATACAACAAAATAAAGATGGTATCTTTTTATCACAAACCAAGTACCTCAAGCATATCTTGAAGAAATATGGTATGGAAGATTCAAAACCGTTAAGTACCCCTATGTCAATAGGATGTAGCCTCAGTGCAAATGATGAATCAGCAGTAGTGCATCAACCAACCTATAGATCCATGACTGGTAGTCTGCTCTATCTGACTGGTACCCGACCAAACATCATGCATGCAATGGGAATAGTTGGAAGATTCCAGGAAAATCTAATGGAAGCACACCTTCAAGTAGTTAAGAGGATTTTCAAATATCTTCAAGGAACACAAAACTATGGATTATGGTATCCTAGAGATGTAGATCTCACACTTCATGCATATACAAATGCAGATTGGGCAAGAAGCGTGGATGATAGGCAAAGCACTAGTGGTGGTGCATTCTTTATGGGTTCCAGATTAGGATCTTGGTTCAGCAAGAAACAAATTTCAATTTCTTTATCTACAGCTAAAGCGGAATATGTGGCTACTGCATCTTGTTGCACACAACTCCTTTGGATGATGCAAACTTTGCAAGATTTTCAAATCACCTATACTCCACCTATCTCCATCCTATGTGATAATACAAGTGCAAACAGTATTTCAAAGAATCCAGTCATACATTCAAAGACCAACCACATACCTATCAAATATCATTTTCTCTGGGAACAAGTGATTGAACAAAAGGTCAAATTGGAGTATGTTCCTTCTAAGGAACAAGTTGCTAATATACTCACCAAACCACTGCCCAGGGAGACATTCGAATACCTCAGACAAAACCTGGGAGTAGTCGACGCATCATATTGTTGTTGAAACTTGTCTGTTTCAAAGAAAAGTGATTGTACGCAAGTTTCATGAGGAGGATCCGAGTAAATACGTTGGTTTATGTGGGTATAGATGCGTATATGTTGGTTGAAGACAAACTGTGGGCCAGGCTCTGGATGGAAAGAGTCTGATATGGGTCTAACAGAGACCTTCTGGAACAGGTTCACAGGGAGCATATATTCTTCTCATAATGCGTCGTTGGCATTATCTTAGAAGATCTTGGTTCAATTTCACAGTTGTTTTTGAACAAATGAAGAGGGAGAACTTGCCGGACTAAATGATGATTGACAGATGTTGTTGATGATAGTTGTTGAATAATCTTGTTGTAGATATTTCATCTCTATGTGATATATTTATTTTCTTATTAAGGTCATGTAACGGCCTATTTTGGTTTCCCCACTATGCCTATAATGGTTGATGTAATGTTCTTGCTTTATCTTGTGTAAACTTTTGATGTATCCCCACTTGGTTGGGTGGATGAGTCAATATTGATATATCCCCATTTGGTTAGGAGATGGATGTATGTATGAGTCTTTGGTAATATGAAGGTCACTTATAATGTATAGATTCATGGTCTTTCTTATAGACCATTTTTTTTGCAAACCTTGCCTACAGTCAGGGGGAGCATGCATAGCACAATAGAGCAGAGATTTCAGCATGTACTCAGGGGGAGAATAACCCTTTACCCTTGATGTCAAAGGGGGAGAATGACCTTGAATGATTTGGGGTTGCCATCAAGTCCAAAGGGGGAGATTGTTGGCATTATGACACAGGTTTGGCACTATGGCACAGGTGTTGTCCTTGATGGCAACTCACTCAGATGGTAGATCACAATTCAAGAATGGAAGAAAAATACATATACGCAGATTCCTCTTAACCAGATCGCGTGTACATGTGGGATTTCTGATAAAAAGTCACGTATATGTATACACGCACTTTCATGCACGGAAAAGCGCGTACATGTGGGAAAGCTTATTTTTGGGTCCATGGTATTTGGACCTATGGTTTTGAACCTTGGTATTGTGTCCAAAGTATTGAACCCAGGTGTGGGGTCCCTAGTATTGGATCTCTATGGTTTTGGACCATGGTTTGAGAAAGGTCTAAGACTATAAAAGGGGAAGGAGATTATTTGAAAAAGGTATTGAATTAAGTATTGAATATCTTATGAAGAGAAAGATCTAGAATACTGGTCATTGGGTTATGGTGCATAATTAGATCTGAATCAAGGAGGAACCTAAGCGCATGGAGAAGGATAAGTTCTATGGACGGGTCAGGATCTTAAGGCCTGAAGAAAAGTATATTTGCGTAATTTTGATCTGTTATATTTGGCGCATGACTTGATCTATAAATATGATAATCTGGGTATAACTAATGTTTGAATAAGTGAAAAGGGTAAATTATCTTCTATAGATCTATACACAAGTTCGGCACAGCAGAGACACGTATACACACTGGTTCACTAACTCAAAACAGCGTATACGCTGGTTGGCCTTGATGCAGAAGCATATGCACGCAAGTTCTACATATTGAAGTAGCGTACGTCTCATGAAATATGTTTTAGCTACCTCTGTTTATTGCTGCAGTGTTCTGGGTTCAGGATTGGTGTCTGGTTACTGTTATTGTATTCTAGTTACAGCTTTCAGAGAAGTGATTGTTTGATTCAGTTGTGGTTTGTACAAAGAATATTGGTTGATGCAGATATACTTCATGTTTGATTGATGTTATTCATGGATCCAATCTGAAAATTTATGAAACGTGGTCCCTAGAAGAAAAGAGAAGGTGGTAGCCTTCTATAGGCCAGCACCTACGTACTAGTACCTCAGCTAGTACAAGAGCTAAGGGGGTTGCAACTCCCTTCTAGGAGAAGCTGGAGAATAAGAGAAGGTTGTAGCCTTCTGCAGGTAGTAGCCTGCGTACTGGTACAAGACTGCACCAATACAGAATCATTGTAAAAAGAAGTTTCTAATTAAAAGAAGATAGAGACGAATTGCAGCAGGTGGTTTTCACCCACATTGGGTTTCCACCTTACATCTTGGTGTTCATGTGTGTTGCTTATGTATGATGATTTTTTATACTTTACTGCTCATGTTTACTGTTCAAATGGTTAATAACGTTCTGATGCACTCATTAAGAAGCAACTAACTGAATTATAAGTTTACTAGATATATGCTTGTTGCATTACAAATAGTTGCGTATACACGTGGTTTTCCTTAACTGAAGTAGCGTATATGAATCTGAATATGGAAATGAAAAAGTTATATTGATTTGATAATACTGATTCACCCCCCTCTCAGTATTATTTCCAACAAGATTCACATGAACAAACAAGGTAGACTAGGTCATTTTTGGACTGATATTATCTTGCAATGATCGAACTTCATTTGGAGGTGCTACCATCTCAACATGGAAAGGTGATACTCAAGCAGGACATAAATGAGAAGTTTCAAAAGGGCACTTGTGGAGATGAAACACAAAGGTTCTATCATGCAAGAGTAAAGGAATCTTGGACCATGACGGAGAGATGGAAACTCATGTTGACTTAGAAGGTTCCAATACTTATCCTGACCCATTGGAGGGTGAATATGAAGTGAAAGCTTGATCTATCATGAAGGAATGAAGACATAGTAGCAAATTAGAGAAGAACTTCGCATTGATACATTACAATAAAGTTTTATGTCATAGTCGCAAAATTGTAGATTTTCAAGATGTCAACACAAGAGTGTTGTTTTGTGTCATGTATATTTTCACATTATTGGTGGAATGTAGCTATGCAATTCCAAAAATTAGGAAATGTAAAATGTATGCAATCCCAAGGGTCATACATGGAACCTGAACAGACACTAGGAAGTCTACGAGTCATGTAAGTGCTCAAATGTCATATGGGAGCTCAAGAGTCATGAGGGAGGTAAAGAGTCACATGGGAGGTGAAGATTCACCCCATTTGTTATAAAAAAAAAATACCCTCATAGCTTAAGGAATATATATTTCACCTTGACTTCTCTAGCTTGGAATAGGAGAGAAGATCATTCTTTAGAGGAGCAAGTAGTGAATTAATGTTCCACTATTGGGGCTAGTGTTACATCATTGTAATTAAATATCTTGGACTTTTCCCTTAATAATTGAAGCTCTCAGTGTTGGTGCACTTTCATACATGTATCATGGATGTTGTAAGACTATTCTTTTAATGTTTACAGTGTATGTTTGTGTTCATAGATACTAAAGAAAATGAACTATTTCGTTGGCTTTGTTATACATATTGTTGAATGTGCATTGTTACTTGCTTTTATGATTATTGTTACCTTTTTACCTATTTTGTAGGTTAATTAATGATTCATTCTATGATCTCGTGTGTCTTTATCAGAAAACACTATTAATTTTCTTCTAAAGGCTCATTTTCTCTCTTTTGTTCGTGAAAGTGCCTTATATACATTGCAATTGTATGCTTCACAATGTCAACTTGCTTGTTTAAAAGGTTGTTTGCATACTGTCTTATGTTGTTTATTGCATCCAAGTAAAACCTTTAAGTTATGGCAGGCGGGTGTATTATTCAAATGGGTATCCTGCTTCAAATAGTGTGAGGTCTAGTTGGGACTTCATACCCAAGGCACCCTATATTGCTAGCGACATCCAACATTGGCAAGACATGGTAATATCCTCATATTGGATATGAAATCTCTTCTTCACCATTTCAAATTCATCTCTTTTTCACCATGGTAATTTCATCATATTGAATCTATTGTCCTCTGAGGCACTCAAACAACTCATAGTTGAAAATCATTGGGCTAGGTAGGTCAAGAAGCTTGTTCAATGATTATGGTCGTTTTACCTTTCATGATTTGATGGTCGATTCGCTTTTTAAATTTGGCAAGTCATCATGAATTTTTAAATGTGATGTGATTCCACAATCAATTGGTATATCCTACTCATATATATTCATTTGGTCGATTCAAATTCCAACCTATGGTCTTCCTTCTCTCTTCCTTGTCGAGTCAACCTGTTTCATGATGCTTTTGGTGTATACTTGTATTTTCCTATGATTTATTGTTCAATAATTTCCTTAAGTCTTTTCCCCACTCCATTCTTTTCAACACTTGTTCATTTCATTGGAAGTCTTCTTTATTAATGGTGCTCATTTGCTGACACAGTTATTATTATGCCAACATTATAATGGTTTGTTGATAATCATATTTATTTATTTCTTGAAACAACTGAAATTAAGCTAAAGAAAAATATAATACATTTATTCGGTTTGCTAGTCTTCCACAATGTGGCTTTCTGCCTAGCCCATGTTCTTGGTGCCTCAAAGACATTTTCACTACTAACATGTCGATGTTTTCAAGTGATATCTCTTTTAAGTTGGGCACAATTTACACGTGATTCAAACACATTCCCTTAAAGTGTTTTAAGTTGAACAACTTCTAAAGAATGCATATCTTCAACCAAAAAGGAGCCAAGCCATGCAATTTATAATTTCCCTGGCTTCTCCTTTACTCAACTATCATATAATAACGCTAAATCTCCTACTTTTAAATTCTTTGTCTTCAAGTTCCCATCATGCCATGCCTTTTGTTGCTTTTTCCTCACTTGTTGTTGGTGTAATGTGTGGATCCTGTCCTCCTCTATATGTTGTAATTGATAGAGTCGTTCTTTCTCAACTTTTATATCATCATCTTTTAACACAGTTGGTACATTCACAATATTTGTGTTATAGTGAATTGGTATGACTACATCTTGTCCATATACCATTTTGAATGATGTGTACCCAATCGATTGCTTATACATTGTTTGACAAGTATACAAAATTGTTTGGGTTTTTTTATCCTAGTCATCTCTATCTAAGTTGCATATTTTAGTTAGTCCTTTGTGTAATTTTTTTTTGAATGATTCTATTTCGTCATTTGCTTGTTGGTGGTAAGCCATAGTTTTTATATGCTCAATCATGAAATTTCGCAACATTGTGTGCCTTGTAGAATTTATAAAGTGTGTACCCCTATTGCTAATTAGGTTCACGAGGTAGACAAATATCATTACTAAATTTTCATAAATGAATTTAGTTTTTACTTCTTTTGTGTAGGATTCAACTAAATTTTCTTCCACCCATTTTCTTTAATACTCTCCTATAGTTATATTTTAATTCGTACCCGTTTGTTGAGCTCTTTTAGGAAACAAGATGAAAAATTTGATTGCCCGTATCTAAAGGTAGAGTTGGTTTTATTGAGTAGATCCGCATATTATTTCTAGGCAATGGATAATATGTTATTTGACACACATCACATCTTTGTACTTGTGTTCAGAAATTTTAGAATAGAGTTAGGCAGCATAATCTAGCTTGAAGAATTTTCCTTGTAGTTGTGTCTCCTTCATAATGCCTGCTAATGCCTCCTTTATGAGCTTCTTCAATTATAAATTCCCTTTCATGTTTTGTCACACACCTTCTGAGTACCTCGTTGATTCATAGCTTATATAATTGGCCATTTATCAAAGAAAATGTGTTTCTTTAATTGCTAGAGTATTCTTCTTCTTTTTAGAAGGTCAATTAGGTGTGTTCCCTATGTATAAAAATTGGGGAATTTTTGCAAGTTCTGTAAGAATTGGTTCTATTTTGAATATATAAGAATCAATTAAATATTCTTCAAGATCTATTAACTACTCCCCTTTCTCTAGTTGGGACAGGTGGTAGGGCTTGTCGTTCTTTTTACCAGGTCAAAATATTACTTCAAATTCAAATTCTTGGAATAGTAATGATAGATATAACATTGATGGACTAGCTTGTTAACAAGGTATCTCGGAGCTTGATGATCAGTGAAAAATATGAAAGGATTTGCAATGAGGTAGTGGAGGAATTCTAGAGAGCAAATATCATGGTGAGTGCTTCTCTTTCTATTCTCGAATAGTTTCACTCGGATTTATTTAGTTTTCAACTAGTGTATGCATTGGTGTGGTGTATGGAATCATTGTTTGGTCATTGTGCTAAAAAAAATGTGACTGTGACTTTGGACACATCAATGTGTACGTAGAACTTCTTAGACCAATATATAAACTTTAATGTACATGCTTCAACTAGTTTCCTTTTAAGTAATTGAACAACTCATCACATTCTTTTGTCCATATGTATAAAACATCCTTCTTTAGTAGTTAGTCATTTAGGAAAGTAATATTAGAGTAGTGTTGAATGCTTTTTTTGTAATATCTAATTTTCCCCAAGAATATCTTAACCTATTTTTTATTAACATGTGGTTTCAAGTTGAGGATCACTTTGATTTTTTCCATATCCACTTTGATCTTTCTTGTCCTTGGATACTACATGCCCTAGTAGTATTCTGATAGGAGTAGAAAAATATGCATTTCATAATATTTAGAGAAAATTGGATTTCTCTACATCTTTCTAACATCAACCTTATCCATTGATTCTGATCTTTTAAAAATGTGTAGACAGTCCAATCATCAAAATGTTTTGCCATTGTTTTATAAATATACTCTAAGAATGCCTTAACTACTATTCTCGAGAAGACTGTGAGTGCATATTTTAGAACCAAAGGAATTACTTTATATGTAAAAGAACCAAATTTTGTAACAAATGTGGTCTTTTCTTGGTATTCTTTTACAATGGGTACTTTATTTTACCCTAAGAAACCATCTGTAAAATAGTAACATGTAGGCTTTAACCCTGTACAAAAATTACTTGCAAACAAATTTTCCAAACAAAAAAAGTAAACAATGGCGAGAGCATAAACAAATATACACATATATTTTCACCAGGATCACAAAACCGAGACTACTAGATTGATTTTTCATTATGGTCCTTTCTATGTTACAATATATGTGTGTGTGTGTGTGTCGAAGCATTCATAAATACGAATCCATTAACCATGGATTAGAACATAACTGTAGTTCCCTTGATCGGATCTACAAAATACCATGGGTAGACAACCATCATTCCAAAAACCATGTGAAAAAACCATGCACAAAACTATGGGAAGGTCCACCCACCATATTTAGGTCTGCCCCCCATCCTTGGCTCCACCCTACAATGCATGGAGCTAGTCATGAAAATAATATAACACACACCCAACATACTCCCACTTTTTGTTTGATTTCCACATAGGGGGTCACGGGAGAGCTTAGTCATTGGTCCAAGACTACAATGCCCATTTTTTCTCTACACCAAGAAAACTTCTCAATGCTCATAGACTTCGTCAATGCATCTACAACATTCTTCAAAGTGTCAACCTTTACCAGCAACACCTTTTTATCCTCAACCATATCCCTCACAAATTGATATTGAACATCAATGTGCTTTGTCTTTTAATGATAAGCAGAGTTTTTTTCCAAGAAAATTACACTTTATCTATCACAGTCTATCCTTATATCTCATTTTACCAACCCCATTCTTGAACACAATCTATACAACCAAACTACTTCCTTTCTTGCATGAGTGGTTTCCATGTATTCTGCCTCTGTAGTTGAAAGTGCCACTACGGACTGTCTCTTACTCATCCAACTAACTGTCCTCCAAATAGGTTAAACACATACCCACTTCTAGATATTCTTTTATCCATATCTCCAGCCCAAACTACATCAACAAAGCCATGAATGTCCAAAACTCTATACAATCTTGGTCTTCCTTGGTATCATAAACCATAATCACTAGTGCCACACAAATACCTGAAAACTTGCTTCACTGTTGTCCAATGCTCCTTCCTTGGTTTTGAGATGAACCTGCTCAATAATCCCATTTCATGCGCAATGTCTGGTCTGGTGCAAACCATTTCATACATTAGGCTACCAATTACACTCACATATGGAACACGAGACATGTCCTCTTCCACTTCTTGTGTCTTAGGACATTGTTCAACAGATAACTTTACACCTACAGGAATAGGAACCTTCACTGCTTTACTATCCTTCATATTAAACCTCTGCAATATTGTCTCGACGTACTTCCTATGGTTTAACTAGAACTTCCTATTTGTCCGGTCTCATTTAATTTCCATGCCCAAAACATAGTTTGCAGCACCAAGATCCTTCATGTAAAATTTGGAGGAAAATTGGATCTTCAAATCTTGGATAATTTCTTTGTCATTTCCAATCACTAATATATCATCCACATATAAGACCAAATAAATAACACAGTCACCAATTAATTTAAAATACGCACAGTGATCCACTTTTCTTTTGGTGAAGGCAAGTCCCCATATATATGTATAAAATTTCTGAAACTACATCCTTGGTGACTGTTTTAACCCATACAAAGACTTTTTTGACCTGCATACCAGTTATTTCTTACCCTTCACTGCAAAGCCTTCAGGTTTCTTCATGTAGATCCCTTCTTCTAGATCCCCATGAAGAAATGTTGTTTTCACATCCATCTGTTCTGCCTCAAAATAAAAAATGGTAGCAATAGGTAAAAGTAATCTAATAGGAGCTAACTTGGCAACTGGAGAAAAAATGTCACCAAAATAAATTCCCGACACCTAGGAATAACCTTTTTCTACCAACCAAACTTTGTATTTATCCACCTTTCCTTCTTTGTTCATCTTCTTTTTAAACACCCATTTTCTTCCATTGGGTTTCCTTCTAGCGCAAAACTCCACTAGATCCCAAGCCTCATTTTTGTCCAAAGTGCCATTTCATCAACCATGGCCTCTTTCCAAGGTTTTCC
>APFE030322905.1:18254-44190 GCA_000404065.3 Pinus taeda
TGGAGGATTTTGAAATGATATCCATAAACAATGTTGTGCCTCCCCTCACAAGAAATGTATTTGATCACTTGGTAGCTATCCTCATCCCAGGGATATGGTATACTAGCCCTCCTAATTCCATTTTTGTCTTCAACAGGGGTTTCATTATCTTGGAAAAATTTCCTCTTGGTAGCCTCGCCAATTGGTTTCTCATCATTACTCCAAGGCAGCCGAAGAGGAAGGGTAGTGACCCTACTGATGAATTCAAGGGTTATTTCAATGGAGAGGCCTCTAATGGTTACAGTAGCATGAGTTCTTGTGTGAGTGACCAGAGAGAGAGAAAATTCATGGGCAATTTCATCATCAAACCCTCTAAACTTCTCAAAGAAATTCATCCAGTTTTCCCTTGTAAATATCTCCACCACTTGAGGATGTGCATGGAGTCTAGTGGAGTTAGTGGGCTCTTTTCTCATAAACCCCCCTGGTCATATTGCCTGTACTTCTTTGAAAAACCAAATATGGAGGTGGATATAAAGAATTTTGAGTGGAATAGAAAAAGAAAGGGGACTGTGTTTTTCTTTTAACATTTCTTTTTTAATGTATTTCTACCCTCTTAAAGACTCATTTCATCTTCAATTTGAGACAAATTCTTTCACATTTTGATTTCCAACATAGGGCATTCATGAACCCTACCTCTTCAGACTAAAATTCGTGCCAAAAATCACATTTTCTCCCTTCAAAATGACTCACTACCCCTCCTATAAAAGCTCGTTGTCCCTCCTGTAGATTTCCTGTAGGTGCTCTTGTAGAAAATGCTGAGAGAAAAAATATGGAAGAAATCAATGGAGGATGGTGGATACGAGGCTGTAGGGGCATAATAAGATTGCGGTGTGGCTGAGTTACGAGGAGATATTGAACAAAAAGTGGTGAGAATGCGCGGGGAGGAGTGCTCAGTACCTTTTATGGCTTTTTCAGTTATGAGTGCTGAGATGGAAAGGTGTACGTTGCCCAGATTAGGACCGTTGGTCCCCACCTGCTTGGTTATCATGACCTCACCTCGTAATCATCCCCACATCACTACATCGGAGTTAACTCTTCTTCCCACTACCTATCCTTCACATATTTTTCTTGAGTTGACTATGCGCACGTGTGGGTGGCATCTCAGTTAAGTGGAGTGAACTAAATGAAGGTGGCCAAAGTTAACTGGCCACCTTTCCTTCTTTCTATTTCAACCATCTTGTTTCCTTCATATGATTCCTAATTACACAAATGCAGATAGAGGAGTGACTTAGCTACTTACCTGTGATCTGAGTGTATTTGTTGTCATCGACTGTGAGGTGTTGTGGCTTTCTTTGTTGCATGCCTTCATTTTCCTTCATGCATGTTGTCCCTACTTGCTGATGTGTTGTTGTGTGTTTTTGCAGGTTCTTCTTTTGTTGGAGCTGAGTTTCATGTGCCTTTTCAACCTTCAGAAGTGTTGTCCCTTGCTGCTAGTGCTGGACTTCTATGGGATCAGCTGCTACAGGAATTCCTACAGGAGCTCTTGTAGTTGCTTCTACCCTTGAAACTTCAGCTATTCCCTGTGCTTGGAGCTCGAGAATGATGCCAGAGGTGGAGATGAATGATGGAGGGATAGTAAGTAAGCTTCAGGTAAAGTTAATGGTGCCTTCTCCTCCTTTTATTTTGTTTTTTTTTCAAAACTGAAAAAAACTATTTTTGTGTTTTTTTCTTGGAAAGGGAAAAAAATAATAATGATGCTTGGAGTGTGATGTAGGCTTGGAAATCATGGCAAGGAGGTTTGAATATGGTAAGAGGGATTATAGATTCCTCATGAAGCTTTTCTTGTCCCTCAAACTGCCTCCTGTAGACACTTTTGGCTCTCTATAATTCCTACAGGAGCCTCCTATAGAAAACGTAGTTTTGGAAGAAGAGGTACAGTGGGTTGAAAGAGATGCCAAAAATGATGGAGGAAGGTGTGGGGAAGATGAGATGGATGCTGGTATGAATGTCAGGGTCCCTTTGGCACCTTCTTCTGCTCCCTATAGTACTCCTGCAAACCTGCAATGCAATAAAATTCATTTTTCTTTCTTTTCTTTTTTTTGAAAACAACTAGGGCGCCTCAGAGAGGTTTTCACCTTAATTGCCTACCCTAGGCGCCTCCAAGGGAAGTTTTCACCCAGGGATCTTATTCTTTTCCCTTTTTTTTGACATCATTTGGCCACCTCAGAAGAGGTTTTCACCCCAATGATGGGATTCAAGCGCCTCATGGAGGTTTTCACTTGAGTCCTTATTTTTTCTCTTTTTTCTTTAGTGAGTGGGTGAAGTGGAAGCTAAGACATGCTCCACTACCATCACTGTTTTATTCAAATCTTCAATAAACTCTCACTTGGAGAGGGGTTTCTTGTAGACTTTCAATCGATGTCCATTGACAAGCATGGGAATGGCTTCATCATCAATGGTTCTGATCAGAACTGAACCATTGTCATTGCATTTCTCCGCAGTGTAGGGTCTTAGCCATCTTGTCCTGAGCTTTCCTTTGAAATCCTTGTATCTTGAATCATAGAGTAGTGCCCAATCTCCCTCTTGGAATTTCTTCTCCCTGATATTTTTGTCATGCCATATCTTTCTCTGAAGCTGAAATAGCTCTGTATGGAGAAGGACTTGCAATTTGTATTCATCCAATCCATTGAGCTGAATTAATCTCTCCTTTTGTGCATGGTTGAGGTCTAGGTCCAGCTGAGCTACCATCCTTAGGGTATTGAATTAAAACTCTATTAACATAAAATCATTCTTTCCATAGACGAGTTCATAGGGTGTGAACCCGGTGATGGTCTTCCATGTTGTGTTGTAGGCCCAAGTGGCCTCAACTAATCTATCCGCCCAATCTTTTCTGCTACTACTCACTACCTTGGTTAGGATCCCTTCCAATGCTCTGTTAGTGACCTCCACTTTCCCATTGGCTTGTGGATGGTAAGGGGTGGAAGTCCTGTGCTTGATCTTATGATGTGTGAGCGAGTCTTCAATCAAGTTGGAAGTGAACTAACTGCCTTGGTTTGTGACCAACTCTCTCAGATACCCGAACTTGTAGAATATGTTTTCCCTCAAAAAACTCAGCTACTTTTTCCTCTATCGTTGCTTTGATTTCTTTTGTCTCCACCCACTTTGTCAGGTAGTCGGTGCACACAATGATGTACTACTTCTGCCTTGAAGGGGGCTTGATAGGCCCCATAAATTCCATGCCCCACTTCTCAAATGGCTCAAAGGTCACTTGAGGTTGCATGGGATTTCATCCTTTGGAGTGGGTTTCCCCATGCTCTGACACCGATCACACTAGCTCATGTATCTCCTTGCATCATGATGAAGAGTGGGCCAGTAGTAGCCTGCTTGCGATATCTCGAGGGCGGTTCTTTTTGCTGCAAAATGACCTCCACAAGGCCCATCGTGACAGGTCTGGAGGATGTCAAACACTTCCTCCTCCCTGACACATCTTCTCAAGATCTTATCTGGGCCAAGTTTGAAGAGATTGCCTCCAATCCAGGTGAAAGGGGCACTTTTCTATACTATCTTGCTCTTCTCTTTTGAGGATAGGTGTGGTGGGAACTGTGTTGAAACCAAGTAGTTTGCTATATCAGCAAACCATGGAGAGAGTACTGATATAGCAAATAGGTGTTCATCTAGAATTTGGTCATCCACCATTCCTTCTTCACCTGCAGGCAAATTTACTCTAGACAAAAAGTCAACAACAACATTCTCTTTACCAGGTTTATCAACAATGGTCAGACCAAACTGCTGCAGTAAAAGCAACCATATAATAATGCGAGCATTTACATCTGGTTTGTTCATTAAATATCTAATTGTATCATGATTAGTGTTCACAAAGGTTTGATAGCCTATGATATAATGTTTGAATTTGTTTAAGGAATGCACGACAGCTAGGAGTTGCTTCTTAGTCACTGTATAGTTTAACTCTGCCTTTGACAAGTTTTTTCTTAAAAGTGTATGGCATAAGGTAACTTTCCATTAATTTTTATTAAGGCTACTCCTATTGCCTTGTTCGAGGCATCTGTGTGACTGTGAAAGGGTAGGGCCTAGTTTGGGCCTCTAAGAATTGGGGCAGTCACTAGCTTCCTCTTCAAGGTATCTAGGGCTTCTTGACAGTTTTTCGACCATATGAAATCAACATCTTTGCCTAGGAGGCCAAACAAAGGAGAGGCTATCTTGTTGAAATCTTTAATGAATCTCCTGTAATATCCAGCTAAGCCTAGGAAACTTCAGACATCTCTCACCTTTTGAGGAGGTGGGACCCATTAGATGATGGCAATTTTGTTGGGGTCCACCTGCAATCCTTGTTGAGATATTGCATGACCTAGCATAGTCCCTTCAGTCATCAAAAATTTACATTTTTCCAGACCGAGGGACAGGTTCATCTCAATACACTTATTTAGAAATTTTCCTAGGTTAGATAAAGCTTCCTGAAAGTTAGAGCCATAAGCAGTAAAATCATCCATGTATATTTCTACTACATTAGTTCAGGAAATATACTCAATACCGCTCTTTGGAAAGTGGTTGGAGCATTGCACAAACCAAAAGGAAGGACCTGGTATGCAAAGGTACCCTAAGGACAAGTGAAAGTGGTCTTATCTTAGTCTTATGGACTAATTTGAATCTTATTGTACCCGCTAAACCCATCTAGGAAGGAGAAAAACTTTTTCCCCGCCAGACCATCTAACACTTGATCTATGAAAGGTAATGGAAAATGGTCCTTTTTGGTGGCTTTGTTCAATTCCAAATAGTCTACACAGATTCTCCACTTACCATTTTTCTTTGGCACTAGCACGAAAGGAGAGACCCATTCACTATCATATATGGGATAGATGAACCCTGCATCAAGCAATTTCTGTAATTCTTTCTTAACAATCTCTTTAAGTGTTGGGTTCATCCTCCTTTGAGGCTGCCTGACTGGATTCCAATCTTCCTTGATGTATATATGATGAGTACATACTAAAGGGTGCACTCCCTTCATCTCCTTATAGCTCCAAGCGAAGGCATCTAGATGGTTTCTCAGTATGCTGCATAGCTCCTTCTCTTGGGAAGTAGATAGGGATGAATTGATTTTCAATATTCTTTCTAGGCCGAACTCTATATTTTTAACACGGAGAGAAGTAGGGTCAGCCACACAGAGATCAATTGAGGGGTTGTTTTGGGTTTCTTTTACTATGTCTTTTAATGGTGATACACTGGGAGGTGGATTCTGAATCAAATTTTCAACCATATCATCCTCATCTTGGGGTTTTTCCCCCATGGCAATTTCTAATGTACAAAGTGGTGCAAAATAAACTTCATCCTCATCCTCCTCCTCCAACCAGAGAGTTAGATCATGTTCTAGCAAAGGTTGGTTAGGAGGATATAGGATTAACTGCTTGGACATGTGTCCGTTCTTTATGGTCATGTTCCCAGCTCGGCAGCTGACGCAGGCATCGACTGTAGCCAACCAGGGTCTTCACAGAATGAAAGGATACCCAGTGAGCTTTTCCTTTGGCTAGAGAACTAAGAAATCAATAGAGTACTGCCAAGAATCAATGGAGACCATCACATCTTCCACAATCCCCTCAGGGGTCACTGTTGTGGTCTTTCTCAATGAGCCTTGGAGGTTAAGTTTGAGCATTATGTCCTTTTTCATCATATTAATGGTAGCTCCCAGATCAAACAAGGTATGTGGGACCATTGTGCCATTGATGTGGACATCAACTACTAGGCTTCCAAGGTCTAGATATTTTGGACAGATTGTCTGCCCCAACATCAGGTCAGACAGTTGTCCTATGGCATTGATGGTTGGGGCATCTCTCTTGCACCTTCCTGGATGCCTAAAGCACTTCTCTTTGATCAACTTATTGAAGATAGGCACATATTTTATGGCTTGAAGAAGTGGTATCTTCACACATAAATGTTTCAATTCTCCCAGGAGTTCAGTCTCTTCTAGGGTAGGTTGGATTGTCATGGATAGTCTCTCTGGAAAGGGTGGATTTGCTTCAGGTTCACTTTCCCCTTTATCTTACTATCTGGGAGAAATTTCTTGGATCACAAGTTAATTTCTTGAATCTCCACAGCATAAGTTGGGCATGATGGTTCCCCGCTATACACTTGCTGAGCCTATCTGTTATTTGAGTTCAAATTTGGCTAGGCAGGAATTTGGGGTTGCCTTGGTGGAGCAGAAGGTAACTGTTGTGGTTGGGCAGGCGGTGGAGGCAGAAGAGCGGGAGGAGAGTTGTATTGGGGCCTCCACCTTTGATGAGATGCATTCCACTAAGGTTGCAATTGAGCATAGGATTGAAATGAATGGGTGGCTGGTTGGGCATGATATTGAGATGCAAAGGACCAAGGAGGAGGCGTGGACCAGGAAGGATGAGTAGAGGGGCCCCAAGAAGGTACGGAGGTGACTTGGTTGGGGTTGTAGTATGCCTAAGATGTCCCTTGCATTCCCTGCTGGTATGGTCTAGGTCCATGCGACCTCCTTTGGTTTATGTAATAGATCTATTAAGTGACTTCTTCAACCCCTTGGTATACAGCTTTAAGTCCAGGCAAGGAAGGGCACTTATCTGTATAATGATCTTCTTCACAGACTAAACAAACCTCTATAGAGTTCAATGGACATTCATTCCTAGGATGCCTCTTGGTGCATCTAGGGCAAAAAATCGCCAAAGCCCTCTCTGCTTCCTATTTTTTCCTTTTGATATGTAAGGTATCCATTTTCATGGAAAGAGTCTGCAACATCTCACTCTTGAAGTCTTCCAGCATGTTTCCAATTTCACCTTTAATGGATGAATTGGAAGAAGAGGTATTGGCTATGGGTTGACTCCCCCTACCTTTCTTTCTAGCTACTCTAGAATGGTTTCTAAAAACAGTTTTTATGTCCTCATAGGATAGTTGTTAGATGTCTCTTTCGGTTAGTAGATGGAGGGTGTCTAAAGGGTCTTCCCGAATTCCCCTGAGTAGGACCAACTTCAGAGACTCAGGGTCAAGTGTACACCTGGCCCTTTTGTAACTAAGCTAGAACCTCTCTTCATAGTCTTTCAGGGACTCATCACTTCCTATGGTCATCCGAAAGATTTCTTCTTTAGTATCTTTTGACCTACAATAGTCTCGATACTTGTTGTTAAAGGCTTGCTGCATCTGAGCCCAAGTTGTGATGCTATTGCCAGGTAATCCTATGAACCAGCGCAGTGTTGTGTCCTTGAGAGTAGAAGGGAACAGTTTCAACTTTTGCTCATCTTCTGCATAGTCATAAGTTCGATAGATGATAGCAAACTCAAACAAGAAGGTGTCAAGATCTTCTGTAGTCAGACCATGGAAGTGAAGTAGGGTTGAAGGACTTATATTCTTCATTTTGGTGTCCCCATTGGTCTCCCAAATGGGGAAAGTACCCTCTATTCTCTCTCCATTTCCCCTATCATTTATGTTTTCAGCCATTGGCTCCAGAGGAATGTTTTCTTCTTCTTATTCTTCCCCTATAAGTTCTTCAAATATGTCTGGATGTTCACCTAAGGGTTCTTCTTGATTGTAGCCACCAAAGAAGAGAGAAGGTTGTCTGTGTGAAGTAGTGGGGGTGTTGGGCAAAAATTTTCCTAAGTTATCTCTACTCCTACGAGGCATGAAAGGAAATATTTTTGGTTGGTTTTTCGTTTCTTTTTCCCCACACTGAAAGTACCTACAGAAACTAAAATTGTGATTGAACAAAACAAATTACAACTAGCTGAAATGAACTTGCTAAGTGGAAATTTGCAGAATTGAAAAGGAAAGCAAGGAAATGTAGAACTGAAAGAAAAGAAATGACTAATCTACTTTTTCCGAAATAAACTATTCGCAGAATGTTGAGGAAATGGAAGAAATTAGTAATCACATAATACTCTGATGCTTCCCCAGCAACGACGCCAAAAAAGTGGTGAGCGCCAGTATTTGCGACAAGGATACTGCAACTCCTGGGCTGCCAACTTTACTTTTATCAACCCGGTAGTTCGTAACAAACTTGGAAGCGTTGGTGTTATATGCATAAGTACTAGTTCTCGCTGCAGGTTGTCACTTGGTCAACAGGTGCGATATCAATAGGAGCTCAAGCCAACTTCTATATATTTTAGAAGAAGCTCTTATGTTATGAAAGGAAAGAAAGATTACTCTACAGATTCTATTTTAACTGCAGAAAGGAGAAAGACTGGAATGTAAAGAAAAACCTAATAAACCTTAATTAACAAGCTAATTCTACTTTTGCCAAAAACACTATGAAAACCATGAAAGAAATGCCATTACCTACTTAAGGAAGTAAACAACATCTAATTATGCTATTTCTGGAAGTAAATAAGAAAAAAATATATTTTTGGATTTTTATGTGTTTTTATGTGAATTTAAGATGCATCTAATTTATTGTGTGTGAGTGTGACAGCGAATAGGTGGCATTAGAGGGCCGTTTTGGAGCTTGGGAGGATGTAGGATGGTGTGGATGGGTCCTAGGAGGTTTTAGGTGGCCTTCCGGAGGCTTTTCCCACACTCGGTCTTCAAAAGAAAACCTAAAGGAAAAACTACAGGAAGACACAGGGAAACTACAAGAGGAAAACAGGGAAACTACAGGAGGCCTACAGGAGGATTCCAAGAGAAATTTTCGCTATTTTTAGGGTGTGAGAGTGGGTGGAAAATGTGGATGAAGGTTGGAATGAGGTGTTAGGGCACCTAAGGTCTCTCATGAATCACCAGGAGAGAGAAAGATGATTGGGTTTGCTCGAAGAGAGAAGAAGAGGTTCTATGAAAAATGAAGGAAACTACAATAGAATTAAGGTGAGGTTTGGGAGACCTATAGGGAATGGATCAGATGGAGGGTGTGATTGCTAGTAAGCTGGTCTACTGCTGGAAGAGATCTGTTGCATAGAAACTGACAGTCAACAAAGAAAATCAAGAAACTAATGAAATGAGTGCATCCTAGGAAAAATAGAGTTTTGCATTAAAATGGCCTAAACTATGATGTGTAGAAGGAAATGTTGGTAAACGATGTAAGGAAGGAAAGCATGCAAAAGGACTATTGTAAATCAAGAAGTGAACATGATAAAGAAGATCTAAAGCAAAGCAAAACTAGACTATCAACCTACTAGAGAGCTGTAAACACTAGAAGTCCTAGGAATGAGGAAAATATGTGTTTTTGGGGAAGCAAGAGAGTCTTTGCCTCAAATCATGATCCCAGAGGGAGGAAAAGAGGCCAAGGCACTATTTCTAGCCTTTCGAATCTTCTCTATTCACTGCTTAACCTGCTACAGAAAGCACAAATGGAAACAAGCTACTAAATCATCAAAAGCAACCTATTCTTAACCATAAGAGAAATACATCTAATAACAAACTAATCTACAAACTGAAGTAAAGTATACATATAAAAGTAAATAGAATCTTGGATGCTTTGATTGGGCCCTAACCTAAGATATTCAGCCCTCTGATGTAACTCAGTGCTAGCTCAAAAAGGATTCCATCCTCATTATCAAAAAATAGCAAGATTACATAAAACTGTCAAAAATAGTAAGCTCGAAATTTGAGCAGAGTTTACACAAGCAAAAAGTCAACCCTAGTGAGGCCCTAGGCCTCTCTACTTATACATATGAAACTACCAATAGCTTCCTTAAAATCAGGGAGGCTCGGCTCCCAAAACTCGAGATAACTATCAATCATCTTCCACTTGCTCAGTTGCCTTCTATGTGCATGATTCGGATGCTTGTACTCCTAGCTAAATGAAGGGGAATTTGAAGTGAGGAGCAATAAATGAGGGGGATTCCCTCCTATAAGTCCTCTTCTCTATCCTCTTCAAGTTATTGTGCCAGTTTGACCATTAGATCCTTAACTTTGACCTCAAAATCCATCAATAATCTACATTAAATACATGTTAGACCACATGGCATGATAACTAACTCAACTCACCCTATAACCATAAATATAATAAGAAAATAATACAATAAGCTAATAGAATGGTTGATTTGATTAGGTTAGGAGCTAAAATGAGCCCATATAATTACCCATTTATGAGGCTCATCATTATATTGAACTAACCCAAGGTTTTACCCAACTTTTGACAAAGGGAATTCCTTTTATTTGGATGCGTTTGCTAAAAAATATTTTGATGCCTTAAAATATGTGTTGACCCATGCACCATTATTGTATCCACTTGATTATCACTTGGATTACTTTCTATACCTAATTGTGTCAGATTCCACCATTAGCGCGATGTTAGTTCATGAAGACAAATCTAACAGTCAGCATGTGATTTATTACCTAAGTAGAAATCTAACTAAAAATGAGATCAATTATGCACATGTGGAGAAACTAGCCTTGGCAGTCGTTCAAGTTGTTCAACGTTTTCATCACTATATACTCTTGTGAAAAACATTTGTCATTTCGATTGCACCCCTATGATGTATATCCTTACCAAACAATTTTTAGGGGAAAAGTATTCAAAATGGATAGTTTTATTACAGGAATTTGATTTGGAATTCGAAAGATCTAAATCAAAGAAATCAATAGTTTTCCCTAAATTGTTATGTGATTTTCCCTATACTGACACAAAAACAATGGTAGAAGATTCTCTTTTAGATGAATCTCTCTTTGTAATCAGTACACCTAAGCCTTGGTATGGAGATATAATCGCATATCTTCAAACCCAAATTTATAGGCCTGAGTTATCTCGAACTCATCGTCGTCACATCTGCTACCAATCCCAGCAATATAACATTGTTGGTGATACTCTTTATCATCGCGATGCTGATTCTATCTTTTGACATTGCTTAACTCATCAAGAGGTTGAAAAAGCACTAAATGACTGCAATTTTGGAGCGTGTGGCGATCATATGTCTAGGTATGCCATTGCCCAAAATATATTTTGCACTGGCTATTTTTGGCCATCCATGTTTAAAGATTGCATAATCGCAGTTAGAAAATGGCATAATTGTTAGGTTTATGATCGCAATATACGAGCGCTCCCAGGTCCTCTTCACCTTATTATAATTGTTGGTCTTTTTGAAAAATGGGGCATAGATTTCGTTACATGTGTTAGCGCTTGAAATTTCACCTCAGGCTTAAAAAGGTAAACTCCAAGGCAACATCAAACCACTTAGCCTCGTAGCTAGCCCTACGGGGCAGGAGAGGGCTCTCTCCGGTCTATCTCAGCAAATATCTTCAACAGGCAGAGATAACCAATAAAGAACACTGATTTTAGGCTAGTAAACTCATAAAAAGGTTTGATTTGGGATTTTTAGGGTTTTGGTGGAAAATTGGGGAAAGGCAATTTTGGGTGCGGGGATTGGACACAGTTTTCGCAGGGGGTTATTTGGGGCGAGGTAGGAGACTTTATTGATGCCTTTGAAAGATTTGTATGGATGAGAATGACTGGTGAGGAGCTAAGGAGAGCAAGCAATCACCTTGAATTCTCCTTAAACAGCTAAAAACATTGATATTAAGCAAACTTAAAGGCAGAGCATAGCAACCATGAGTTCTACCTTAACACTTCATTTGCCTAATTTGCAGAAGAAAAAGTAAGAATATGATTCACATAACAAACTTACAGGTACAAAAAGAAACACACCATCAATACATGTAACCACAAGAATCCCAAAAAGGACTGCAAAACCCTGGTCTTTCTTCCTTTGCCAAAATGCAGAGATACAATGAGTAATACAATAGAAGCTTTCCCCCTCGAGAGTTCAACCATGAAAATGACCAAGAAAGTACATAATATAGGCAAGCTAACATCTTTCCTTGCCTCTAGGGGTCGAGCTCACTATCCTAGGAGCTGTTTCAACCCCAATTCCAAATTGAGCACTAAAATCTAGGCAGTCAAAACAACTTGCCTCTATAAGCTAGGAAACCAATTCATTCATTTAATTTTTGCCTATCTCATGAATGAATCTTCTTGAAGAGATAAATAAGTGTCAAAGTATCATAAAATTACATCATTTACATCAAGGAGGATCAAAATCCACTCCAAAAAGTCAAACCTAGTCAAAACTGCGTTTTGCTGAGCTGTAGGTGCATTTCTGTGAAAATTGCCCAACGGGTCGCGCTCTGATTCTGAACAGGTCTCGCGCCTTTGGAGCAGTTTTTGAGGCACTTCCAGGTGTCCAAATGAGGCGAAAGTGGGCTTGTTGGAAAGGTCGGGATGTCTAATTTCCAACCCAAGTGGAATTTCTGAATTTGGTGTCCATTTACCCCTCCAAAATGGCAATCTCCCAAGATTGCTTCCTGTGTGTCAAAAAGGTGGCAGAAAGTCATTTTTTGCTTGTTTTTTGACCTTATGGAGGCTCAAAACTTGGTGAAATTTCTTGGTACTTGCTAAGAAAGTGTATTTTGTCCTGAAAAATCCAAAAATGCAAACTTTTTCTGAAATGGACCTTCCCATCGAAAGGGTCGCGCACGGTGCGCGACTCGTTGGTGGAGAAACCCTATTTTTTGCCCAAAAAATTCACAATTGACAAAATTTTCTCCAAATTTCTTGAAATTTGGGCTTGGAGTCCCCAATCAAGTACCATGCTCATTCAAAGAGGCTTTGGCCAAAATTTGGAGTGGATCGGGCCTTTTCCGTCGTTTTAGTGCCTTGGCCAACCTCCTTGGATCTGGCGATTGTAATTTTGACGTTTCTCTAAAACCATGACACCTGTGCAAAAAGTGAAGGGGGTTTTTCTTCTTTGGCATGGTTCGGACAAAAACCTCTCTCAGTTTTCTCAAATTCATCTTTTATTGCTCTGAAACACCATTTGAGTGAAACTTATCTCGATGTGTGAAACAAGGAATTTTGTCGAAATGAAGCAAAATGAAGGGGATAAGGGGCTTCTAAATTCTTGGGGAAATTTCTGGAAGTAGGGAGGGATGTTAGGAAGCAGGGGAAAGTGGAATCTCAGAGATTGAGTGAGGGGAAGGGGTCCAAAAAGGCAAAACACAGGCCCAACCTAGAAAATTGCCAAGTTGTAGCTGGAAACTAGGGTTTGTGCGAAAATGAGGAATTTGGGGAATCTCAGTGATGGGAAGAATTTGTTAAGGTAATTAAGGATAGGGGAAGGTGTATGAACATCAGGAAACAAGTTTTTCCGATGATTTGACCGTCCAAGAGAAATTGCCTTCAAAACCCTAGGAGAGGGAAATGACCTTACTTAGGCGCAACTGAAGCATGAACAAGATGTAAAATGACTCATTAGACACTGAGATGATAATGAAAACCCTATGAATGATGATAGACTCAGATGAATAGTGACATAGATTGGCATTTGGGCAACTTTGAAAAGAGTGAGAGCAAACCCTAGACCTAATGCCTAGTGACCAAATTTTGCTTGAAGACTCACTAAAATGAAAAAATTTGACCTTGACACTTCAAAATCACTTTGTAAGAGCATATTTGATCACTGGAGGAAGGCTGGAAAGACTGACACTAACAACATGTAACCCTCACTTGGCCAGGGGCATGGATATATTATTCTTGCAGTTGAATTTTTTACGAAATGGGCTGAGGCGATGCCTACATACAAGGACGACAGAGAAACTGCAACAATTTTCATTTTCAATCATGTGATTGCTTGATTTGGTGTCCCACAGGCCATAATTATGGACCATGGAAGCCATTTTTTCAATTTTATGATGACTAAACTATCTTCACAACTCGACCTATGCCATGATAGCTCTACCCCTTATTATCCACAAGCAAATGGTCAAGTCGAAGTTGTCAACAAATTTTTAACAAACATGATCAAACGGATAGTTGGTATTCATAAAGGAAAATGGCATACCATGATTTTTAGCCTTGTGGGCTTACTGTAATACTGCAAAAACACCCACGAGTTTCACTCCCTTCCAACTTGTCTATGGTTTGGAGGCAGTTTTTCCGATTGAATGTGAAATTCCATCTTTGAAGCTAGCCATTGAATTATTACCGGCTACCTCTGCATAGGAATAACGCTTTTTGCACTTAGCACTCCTAGATCAAACTTGTTGTGAGGTTTCTCTAGCTAGCGAGGCTCATAAAAAACGACTTAAGGCTTAATTTGATCAAAGCGTAAACCCTCGTTCTTATGCAGAAGGTGACCTAGTCTTTCTCTACTATCAAGCTCATGAAAAATTAGGTGCAGGTGAATTAGATCCCATATGGCATGGACCTTACATTGTAAATGCATATTAGTTAAAGGGGCCTATGAGCTAATCGATTATGATGGTGTTTATCTAGGAAATCCCAGAAATGGCATTTACCTGAAGAGATATTATGCATAAATTATTTCTTGGAGGCTTGTACATTACTTATATTATATTTTTATATGTATATGCAGTAGTTTTAGCATTTTTTACAGACCACTACTACTTCTCCTGCTTATCTTGTTTTACACTTGATTTGCAGATGTCGGCATCCCATCAAACTTACAATGGCTTTGTTGATGGCGCTAACCATAGTACTTGAAATTTGTCTTCCATAGTTTGGGTTATTTATTCACCTAGTGACGAGTTAGTTTCCATTCATGGGATTTTCCTTGGTCAAACAATGAACAACAAAACAGAATATAGTGTAATTATTGAACTGTTATCTGATGCCATATCATTTGGCGTTCGACGTTTGATTGTTACGTTAGATTCGCAGCTCATAGTATTACATTTAAACAATGTCTACACAGTAAGAAGTCCATCAATGTTAAGAATGTTTTTACGGGTCCGTCTTTTGGAAAGGTAGTTCGATTACATTGAATATCAACAAATTCTAAGAAATTTAAATGCATTAACTGATGCATTAGCCAATCATATGTTAAATAGACGTTTGCAACATTTGTAAGTAAAAACAATATCCATCCACATATTGAACAAAATAATCTTAAATCAAAAGTAGTAGTTTTCATTTAGATAAAGTCTGTAGAGAGTGTGTTATACAAAAATATGTCATCCAAGTACATAAGGCCCCATGGTCTTTATTATCATAATATGTCAATATAAAAATCAAAATGTAGCCCTAAAATGCTAAGCATGATGATGCTCATGATATAAAATGAGCAACCCGAACAGTCGCCTAAGAGGTCCTGGAATCCCAACCATGTGCCTCTGGTATCGAAGAGGAAAATCATCAATCCCAGTATATGGGATATCTACAGTCAACCTCTCTAAGTTGTGCTCTGGCTCAGTCAGTGCCTCTACTACATCTAAGTTTGGTGTTGCAACTGTCATAGCCTAGTCACCCCGCCTATTAAAACGGCGTAACCATACTGGTTGAACTAGGCCTATATCTATCTGCATAAGAATTTTGAATAATTACCCTTCGAAGAAAAAAACACATAAAAATTTAAAACAAAAGAAAAGATCAAATTGAGAATATTTTACCTAGGTCGCCCCACTGCATCCTTGTTGGAAGTGGGATATTTGGGTCGCCCCTGTAATCCATCCCGACATATGGGAAATCCTCGATCTAGATGATATGTTTACCCAACCATACAAAAAACTAGGGAGTATATCTCACCACTAGACCATCACCTCCATGACGAGCCATAAGTGAAACCCACCTTAGCATCCATGGATCTTGAGGCCCTTCCTCATCCACTAAAATTAGTTGTGGCCTGAGGAGTGGAATCCTCTCTAGAGAAAAAGAAACAAGAATGGCACCATAACCTAAATTATTTAGTCTAACATGTTGGCATTATTATACAATTGTTGTTCTTGATGGAAACTCACTCACGGGTCAATTCAGTTTTGGTAAAAGGCATCTCACAGTACAACAGGTATATTCAAAGGTAATAGGGCAGTGGTACAAAAGAATAGGAAGTTGGAACTAATGTCTACTGATCATAATAAAGAAGGTAAATGAAAAGGTTGATGTAAAGCAGTTTAAGAAAAGCGAGTACATGTTGGAAAATCAAGGTTTTGGTCCGAGGTATTTGGTCCAAGGTATTTGGTCCGAGGTATTGACCCTAGGTATTTGGTCCAAGGTATTGGTCCTAAGTGGTTTTGGTCTGAGGTATTGATAAAGGATCTAAGTATATAAGGAGGAGAAGATCAAAGGGCTAAGTGCACAAGGAATGAATATCTTATGAAGTGTTAAATAAAAAGAAAATTTGCAAGTGTATGGGTTTCTAAGGAATACTTCTATCTTAAGTATACTTTATGTTGCAGGGGCTATGTTTGTGATTTGATATGAAATACTTTGTGCACCTTGAATTCAATATTGGATCAGGATCATGAGACTTGGAATGACTTATGATTGAATGATCTGATATTTGTTGGGCTAGATCTGATTATGTACACCTGTTTTATTCTTTAAATATCATGATCTAGGTTTGCCTGAAGTCCGAAAGTGCAGCGAAGTTATGAAGTAAGTATTTGCCGATCTGTATGCTAGTTCGCTTTGGTGAAGGTGCGTATACACGCTGGTTCGGCTTTTCCAAGTAGCATATGCAAAAGAAAAGCTTGATGTTTAAGGATGACTGATCTATCATATCAGTGCTGTTGTTTTACTATTGTCTGCCAATGAAGTATTCTTATATCTGAATGTAAAACTGAATGAATAAGGAGTTTGATATATGATTGACTGATTGTATAAGTGAGAAGGGTGATCTCTATTGTTTCCTATGTAAAGCTCTATAAATAGATAGTAGATGGTCAATATATTGCTGGTTGGTACAGACTTGATTCTGAAGTTCAATGTTTCAGTAGTTTTGAAGGTATACGCAGGTTTGATTACAGGAAGTAGAATATACATGCAGGTTGGGTTCAGTAAAGTAGTGTGTACATTCTGATGCATGATTTTTAAGGTTGCAGTTGATTCCTGGGTTCAGCACAGTGTTCTGGTGACAATGATCTTATTGTTGGCTGATGCAGTTTGAGTTTCAAAGTTTATGATGGGTCCAGTATGAAAATTTGATGAAACGAGGCCTTCATGTGTATTTTTGTGTACCAGGAGCATCCAGTCTAAAACATTTATGAAACGTGGTCCTTGGTGGAAGAGAGAAGGTCGTAGCCTTATGTAGGTTGACTCTTATGTGCTAGTAATCACATTGGCTAGTACAAGAGCTAGGGGGTTGCAGCTCCCTTCCAGTAGAAGCTGGAAAATAAGAGAAAGTTGTAGCCTTCTATAGGTGGGTGCCTACATACTAGTATGAGTCTGCACAAGTACAAGATTCTAAACAAATTTTCTTATTATTAAAAGAAGACAAAGATGACAGCAGCAGATGGTTTTCACCCACATTGGGTTTCCACTTTAAATCTTGGCGTTCATGTGTGTTTCTTATGTGTGATGGTTTATTTTGTTTACTGCTCTGTTTAATAAGTTACTGATGCACTGGTTAAAGATCAACACATGATAAATTGTCTAAATCACAAGTTTTCTGGGTGTACGTCGGTTTCTCTAATCATAGTTGCATGTACACCCTAGTTCACTTTACAGAGATAGTGTATATAAATCTGTTTGAGAAAAGAAAAATTATTGATCAGATAATACTAATTCACCCCCCTCTGTATTATTTCCAACATACCATTCTTATATTTGGTTAGTTGTCCTCTCATGTTGAAAACCATTGCCTTACTCCAGTTAAAGATCATGGACTGCCAACATTCCTCAACGGTCTTCATCTGGGCCTTGGTAGGCCATGTGAAGAGTTTCACTACCACATAGTTTTCCCAACCATGAAGTATATGGTTCTCAAGGCTAGGTCACCAATATTTTGAATATCAATTCTGCCATCCTTGAGCCATGAATTCCCACAGTGTCGTTGTAGATATCCCATAGTAGTATCTCCACTGGGTCTTTTCCCAAATAAAGGAATATCAATCCCTCCGTGGGGCAGCCCAGTCAAAAAATAGATGTCATCGACATCAATGGAGACACGATGATCCCCGATCACAAAACATTGATCCTAGACATCCCATGTTCTCACCAACCATCTCATTAGCTCCAGCTGACCTTTCATCTCCGGGATTATCTAGTATTTATAGAGGCCACAATTTTTTAAAACCTGCAAAGTTGTCGTATTCTCCAACGTCGTTGCATCATGGTTTTCATGTTCTCTCTCCCTCCATTCCATTTTGAATGATCAATTACCCTAAAAATGACATGTAGGAAGAGTTAGAATAACTTTTGAAACAAGTTTTGGATTTTTTGGGGTGGAATTTCTACATTTTAAAAATTGTTGCCGCCTGCGCGGTCCCAATGAAGGGTAACTGTGTAGGTCAGAAGGCAGGATTTAAAGAAACAAAAAACCCCAAAAAATCAAATGGAAACCTAAAAATGAAATTTAAACAGAGGAAAAGATAGATATTGGAGAGATCTCTTACCTAGAGGAAACGGTTCATGATTTCATTCACCATTTTGCTCAGAATCGACCTAAAAAATTTAGTGGTAAAAAGCCCTCTTTCTGTGCTCAAAATGGGTAAAAATCAAATGGTAAAAATAAAATTACTTTTTGAAGTTTTATAAGTTTTTGGTCATTAAAATGTTATTTTTGATGCCCTAAGCCTCTCAAAATTCAAAATTTTAATGTTTTTTACCCTAATATCGAGAAGTTATGATAATTTATTGACTTTAAATGTCTAGAATGGATTACAACATAAAAATGGATTGTTTTGACTTTGAGAAAACTTTTTCTCAAACTTTCGAGGCTCATGAAAATCATAAAAAAATAAAAACCATAGAGTCCTCTTTTAAGCCCTTTTCGGACTCTCGAAACATGAAAATATTGTTGAGCACTTGATTGTTCAAACTCGTAAAAGTAACTGAACAACTATTCACTTAGTATTAGTTTACCCCTTTTACGAACTAAACTGGATTATTTATGAAAAAGGTATACGTTGACTAATTATGGTCAATATAGTTCTCTCTTATATTATTTTATCCTTTTTTTGGGCTTGAGAGACTAAACTTACGAACAATAACATGAGAGAGTTTTATTATGTTTTTATTCTGACTCCCTAAAACTGAAAAACACCGAGCTTTACTTTCTCTGGGCTCGTTAAAATTTTACGGTAAAAGAATTGAATGAGTTTTCTTTTTGTATCTTTTTCAAACTCTTAAAATAAAACAACATCTATTTACCCTTTACTAGACTCATAAAAATTAAACAGTATAGAACTCATTAAACATAATGAGACTAAAGCACTCCTTCCTAGGGTTCGTTAAAAATACTTCAGAGGACTCACCCGAAGGATGAGCTTATATGACAAGCATATGTTATCCTATTCAAGCTTGTAAAAAATAAACAGGTACTTGCCAGTAATGGTGGGGGGGAATTGGGAAAAAGGTGTTCATTTTACATTCATCATAAAGGCAGTATGTCTCTCTTGAACATGACACTTCGTTACATTTATGTCGAGGTTGGAAAATTGATTTGTCTTGTAGTTAATCGAACCCCATTGAAAGTATTCATCTGGTTTTGAGTATTATCATTGAGTAAAATGTTTCCAAATCAATTGTCATGTCACTATTTGTTCAAGAGAAGTTCAACCTCAGTTCATATTCCTTTGCAAAGTTTACCCTTCTATTGCATCAGCCATCCCCAATTCAATCCTTGCAAACTATTCTTGAAAACTTGAAATTATGTTTTGTGTTGTAGGCTTTCGTGCAAAAGGTCGCTACCTATCAACTTCAACTCATTATCTAGGAAGTTCATCTAGAAACATTCAGTACCTTGAGGTTTGCATGCCTTAGTGGATGGTTTCTCGCCTTCATTGACAGGTTCTCACCATTGGCCTTCGATTAAACGATTCTATGAGTGTTTGACTTCAGATCATTTGTTCACATTTCATACATTATACTGGAAGTACCTTGATATCCATTCTCATTATTGATTGTTTCTCTTGTGCTTGTTAACAATTCACATCATTGACAGGTAATCGAGTGGCTTCTACCATGTTCGACTTCGAGACATTCATTCACATAGTTAGATTCATACTATGAATCGAGAGATGGAGATCAAGACCCTAGATCTAGTTTCATCAATCAAGATGTGAGGAGTTTTATATTCATGATTATGTAGACAAATTTATAGATGATGGTTGTGTCCATACTGTGTCTACTGTTGATATGATTCTTGAGTTTTTCTGACTTATTCATTTAGTTAGTTTTACTTCAAGTATGGGAACTCCTACCTCAGTGATGATTATATATATTGCATTGTAATTCTTGAATGATTCTTGCAGGTTTCCGACCATTTTCTTTGATCCAATCTTTGGAATGATAAAACACTTCAATCTTTAAAAAAATATTTTTTAGATTTTACACTTTATGGGGGCAATCTGTTACACATCATTTTGTCACCATGACACTTGACTGGTAAAATGGAACTCTCGCTATCCATGAACTTGTTCCATTATACTCCCTTAGAGGTCAAACAATAAAAAACCTTTGAAGAATATGACAATTTTGTGTAAAATGGATTTTATAACTTGCTAAGTATGACCTACGCGCTTTTCCTAGTAAGTTTCCGCACTTGTGCAATTTCTACCTCTGGAATCTGCGCAGAACTGCGCTTTGTCTTCCACTATAGTTTGCACAATCAACTCAAAGAAAAGTAAAAATAAAAAGTGAATTCTAGAACCATATTTGGTCAAATATATCCCAACTGAAATCTTCTTAGGTCATATCTATTAGAGCCATACCCCTCAAATCATGGAGCTAATTCCCTTTCATGAAGGAACCATAATCCCCCAATTAGAGGATCTCATCCTTCTCTTTTGGATCTGAAAATTCTTCCTCTTAGTTTATAAATTGAAAAAAGGTTAGAGGGATGGAGGAGATCAGAAAAGATAGGCTTATATTGTTGGATTGAGATTGGAATGCTTATAATATAAGGAAAGGGTTGGAGGCATTTGGTAAGAACCTCATGACATCAAGGAAGTGGTTGTAAGGCTCTTCTTTATCCTTGAATTAATACAAACGAATCCTTTTTTCCATTGTATTTCCTTACTGAAAGAATGAATGATTTATGTCTCTTTTGGTATTCATTAAGATAGTTTGAATTTATAATCTCCTTCATCATTAGATTAAGCATGTTTGAATTGTTATGTTGCATAGGCCTTTGATCTTTCTTATGTCTATGGTTATAGGTATTTTTGAGCATTGAGAAGCTACATCGAGACAAAGCGAGCATCTTCATCAAGCATTTCGCAAATAGGTAAGAGGCTTATTCTCCTTCTCTTTTATTTACAATTCAAACGAACTAAGCTTAGGAAAAGATTTATTCAATTGTTTATTTGTTTCTAGTTTCCTTTAGGATCTAGGGAGATTTCTCTTGTCAGCGAGAGGGATAATATGCCTAACAAGAGTATGCAATTTTCAGTGACCCAAACCATGTCTTTATGTTCATGTTGAGTTGGTGTACATGCACATTGACATAGCATAATCACACTTATCTTTAGCTAGCTTTAATTAGTGTAAGAGTGTGCATATGGTGTCATGCACATTAGTTAGTTTTAGTTAGTTTTAGTGCCTACATGTGGTGTTCATGCACATTAACATAGCATAAAGCACACTTAGCTTTAGTTAGATTTAGTTAAACTTAGTGCTTTCTTGTAGTTAAGCTTAACTTGGTTGTTGCTTTCTTGTAGTTAAGCTTAACTTAGTTGCTTTGTATATTGATTCTCTCATCAATATTTTGATATTGAATTTATTCTCTCTTCCATTTTTTTTCAATTCTTGCAAGTTTATGCAATTATTTTCCAGCGATGCCCTTACCTATGCTATAATAATTTAACATGGTATTAGAGTAGTGAGGGTCCTAGAGAAGGTGCATGAACATTTTTTTGTGGGTTTGAAGATCAAATCATTAGAAACTATTGGGATATTGAAATGCTAACATCTCCTGGAGAATTGAATTGGTTAAAGAATGGAATTCCCAGCTTCCTCCATTCTCACTCTGTACATTACTATGAATAGAAGCTGATGATTTTTCTTCATCTTATGATCCAAAATTATGTAGGAATGTAACAAAATATAGATATACACATAAACACAAAGATGTAAAAGAAATAAAACTTAATTTTAGAATTGAATTGGTGAAAGAATGGAATTCCCAGCTTCCTCCATTCTCACTTTGTATAGTGACTACGAATGGAAGTCGGTGATTTTGCTTCATCTTATGGTCCAAACTTATGTAGGAATGCAAAAAAATATAGATATACACATAAAAAAAAGATGTAGTAGAAATAAAACTTCATTTCATTAATATCAAAGAACTGAAATATGTTTACATACAAAAAATGGGAATAAATGAGCTCGGGCAATGGTAGCTTATCTGTAAGAAGAGATGTGGTGGATACATGCCTATGAACTGTATTACAATGAGGCTTAAAGGCCTATTTATTATTGAGAAATAATGGAAAACCATAACATCCAAAAACCTAACCTAGGAGATGAAGCACCAAAACTATGGGCCCCGTTTGGGTAATTGGTACATTAACTTCCCAAGGTCATAACTTTGGTAGACAATCTTTGTTTTGCTATCATAATACCTTGTTTTCAAGATCTCGAAGAGGAATTCGAAAATAAATTGGTAAAATACTTTGGTACTTTTCCGGTCTCTCCGTTTTCCCTAAAAAAATGACTTTTAGTCCCTCAAAACAACTATGTAAGTTTATGACCCGAAAAACTGCCAAAAATAGTAAGTTATTCTACAATTAAGGAAACTGGAAAGAAACAATGGTGGGGGTCCAAGTGAAATAGGCAGGTGGACACCATTATCCACCTGGATCGACCTTCCCCCCTTAGGAAGCAATGGTCCCCATTGCACTGAGTGCCTCCATGAGATGGGGAAACTTTTGCTGAACTTGGTCCTTGGTGAGCCACTTGCATTGGTGCAGGAGTTGGCTAGTTTTGACAACCTGATATAGTTGTATACTCTGCTAGCAAGTGTTCTTGATCTATGTGTCCATGATCCGATCAGTTGTGGCATGTTCTATGTATTTTGGGTTTAACATTGTTGGTGTGAATTTTTCTACAATGTTTGATGTGTCCAGTAATTGTGGAATGTATGGTCGTAGGTAGTCCACATTGAACATTGGGTGCATGCCAATGAATGGTGGAATGTTGAGCTTTTTTTTTTTTTCCTCTACAGTCTTAGTGATAGTGTAAGGCCCATATCAGAGTAGGAAAAGCTTGCAGTGGGGCCCAACAAGGCACTCCTTCTGCAAATGTACCTGAACTTTGTCGTACACTTGGAACTTGTGTGGCACCTGATGTTGATCATGATGCTTCTTGTGCATTAGCTTTGTCCAACATGTCATGTACCTACTAGGTGATGTGTTGAATTTGCTTATTGAATTTGTTTACCCTGACAACTTCGGACTGGAAATGAGTCGAATCTGCTTGAGTAGTTGCATATGGTATGGCCACATCAATGGGACATAGTGGTTGCAATCCCAACCCCACCTAAAAGGGGATGTGGCCAGCTGAGCTATGGAGAGATATGTTGTAGATGTGCTGGAAATATGACAGACTTTCATCCCATGTGTGTGGATGCTTCGAATTGTACATATGCAGAATGTGTACAATCTTCCTGTTGATGACCTATGTTTGGCCATCAGTTTGGGGGTGGAAAGTCGTGGACTTAGTGAGCTTGGTATCCCATTGTTGGGACTCACAATTGACCTATTTTTGACCTTATATTTTGCCGTATAATTACCCTTTTTGCAGTCATAAGTGAAAGCTTTTATTTTATAATGACATATTAACCCCAAGGTATGAAGTAACCTTCCGCACGTCTATGTTTAATTGTTTATTTCATATTCGTGAATATCTTTATACTTATCCTTGGAAACGCTGACTAAATTGTCAAATAATTGTCTTAAGCTTGCAGGAGTTATAAACACTAAAAACAGCAACTACGCAGTTGCTGCAACACCAGAAACAGCAACTACGCAGTTGTTGCAACACCAGAAACAGCAACTACGCAGTTGCTGCAACACCAGCAACAGCAATTACCTAAAGCAAGCTATTTTGTAACAGCCATGGACAACAGATGGCAGCTATCTAGAAGATTGTGACGTGGCATAATCAAGCGGAAGTCTAAAGAAAGAAGAACACAGTCAGCATGAACAGCATGGGGAAATGGCGAAGGAATATGAAGATCCCGAGAAGACAGTCAAAATCAGTTACCCGCCGTGTAATAGCTAAAGCTCCAGAAAAGGATGTATTATCATACTGTTGTAACAGCACTCTGAATTGCTTATTTTTGACAAAATGGGTTAACTGAATAGGCTGTAATATTCTATTGTAATAGATGTCTCCGCTATAAAGCGGAGACATCTACATGAAACGAGGGAGGTTGGTGTCTATGGTCAGTCTGTAATTGAGATTCTGAGAGCATCAGCAAGTCTGAGCTCTATTGTATTTGACCTTTTTGGCAAATGAATAAAACTGTTTTGAGCACTTAATCCCGTCTTCATTTTCCTGGGGAATCTTGTGATAGGGACTGGGCCCACCTTCTTCACAAGATTCACCCATTTACTTTCCTGTTAAGTGTGTAAGTGTGTAGTAATTTCTTTTCGGTACTCTGTGTGGATTTGATAGCATTACCTCTGGTATTCTTTGTTTTACTAGTACTCTGTTTCATTGATCTTTGAGTTTTGTTTCTCACCAGTGAATGAGAGTGCATTGTGCATCTGTAATTCTGATTACAGGGGCAAGTGTTGAACGTCCCCATCTGGAGGATAGGGTCCTGATCCTCTGCCAACAGAGCGTCCATTATTTTTCTTTTCAGATTTGTAGTTTTAATTAATTGTTTTCATTTTAACAAGTACTGTATTGACATAGTGTAATAATTACGTATACTACAGCTTTCGATGCTTTTAGACTTTAAGTACATACAGTACGCAGTGCCTTTGAAATAAAAAGACTTTCCCTGGTCGACAATTAATGTGGTACTTGAATGTTTAATCCATAAACAATTCAACTAGCCAACATTTTGGCGCCGTTGCCGGGGAAGGAAACTAAAGAACTCTAAAAGCATTAATGGTTTCTTTGTGAAAATAACAGGTGTATGAGAGGACGCAAGAAACCTAATTTTACAGGCAGCAAAGGAGGAAGGAAGACCTTCATCGACGAAATTATCTCTAAGGCCGAAGCATCACAAAGGACGAGTTCCCGGAGACCCCAGATCCAATACTCCTCACAAACAGACCAGCAGACGGAGGAAGTGATAGGACCTGAGAGGAAGCTGGAAGCACCAGAGTACACCGAGGAACCGGAAGAGGAACCTGAAGCAACAGAAGACACAGAAGACAAGGCAAGCGATTCAGGGAAAATCCCGATGGAGGATAACAGAACAGAAGGGAGAGGGGAAAACTTGCTCTCTACCCTGGAATTCCCTATTGGGGAACTTCCGAGAGGAACGACCCCCATGAAAAATATTCCACTCTCGGCATTACTCAATTTCCATGGGTTGTCCTCCGAGGATCCAGACGAATTCTTCTTCGAATTCGACATACTGTGCAGGAGCTATGATTACATAAGTTCTAATCAGAAGCTGAAATTGTTTCCAGCAACACTAAAAGGGAACGCATTGAGGTGGTTTATGAGCTTGGGAGCTCATGTAATCACCACCTGGGACCAAATGAAAGAGGAATTTCTGGCTAAGTATCAAGACTACTGTCGGACAAGAGAAAGAAAGGAAGAATTGTTTAAAATGGTCCAGAAAGAGGACGAGAATTTAGAAGATTTCGTGGAAATATTACAGTATAATTTGCAGCGGTCTGACCATCCTAATATGAACAAAGATATTTTGAAGACCATACTGCTAAAAGGGGTAAGAGATGATTGCCTGGACATGCTGAATATGCTTGGAAAAGGGGACATTTCTAAAGAACCCTTTGAAGAAATTATTAAGCTCTGTATGCGGTGTTCAAGGGGAGCGGCAGGCATATCGAAAGGCGGAGATAATGTGTATTCAAGGGTTCAAAAGTCAGCCAGTGGAGGAGCAACAAGAGCAGAGATAGGTAA
>APFE030322906.1:0-26041 GCA_000404065.3 Pinus taeda
TTTTAATTTAAGAAAAAAATTATATTTTTAAATAATTAAACCAGCAATAGTAAGCCTATAGTATCAAGTGTGGGTTTGTTGGTAGCAGAGAACATAAATGCGTCCCTTGTTTCCTGTAATTTATTCACCAAAAGTTAAAACCCATAAGATTTTGCATGTTGTTCTGCCTCACCCATGGTTCTAATCGCTTGTTGGCCTTTGATGTTTATGTCAGAACTTGGGAATTGGTGGATGTTACCTTGCCCCCTATGGTTTTCCCACATATACTAGAGCACGAGGCATCCAGTCCCTATGAGTCTTCTCTTTACTTATTGAAGAATAACTGAAATGGCTTCACAGAAGATAGGCTTACTAATTTGAGAAAAAAAAGCTTAAGTATTTTGATTTATAAGTAAAGGTGGACCTTATGAAATATAGATGTTCTTTTACCATTTTCCATACTATTATTTTAGCAACCTAGTTATATAACCGAGGTCTTCAACATATCCTAGCACACATCATTTATCCAAGCAGATTTTCTCAAATCATATTAAATTGTCATCAAATATAGACCCTGAGATATATTGACTTCTCAACAGATTCTTAATCTCAATAATAGATTTTATTCAAGGTTCAATATGCCAGATGAAGGTAATGTGCTCCTAGCAAATTGAAGCCCATAAATCATCAAGATGTACCTTGACTTTCATACATAATCATAGTAATAGTAACAGATTTTAACTTCCCAGGATATCAAAGAAATTTATTTAATATTCTATACAGAAGTAGACATATGGAAAATACTTTGAAAACCTTGGTAGTTTTCTTAAGCTATCAAGCAAGCCTTTGAACTTCTGATCAACAAGTCTTCCATCTTTCATTTTCTGCCACATGCATCTTGCCATATGAGTTATCAAAACTATAAATCATCTATATAGAATTGTGACAAATATTGCTCAAATTCAAATCATAGGCAACACCAAGAACATCAACTCTCAACCTTGATGTGCATTATACTACCCTGCAATCATTATTTCATAACTGTGTATTCCGTAGTACTGACTCATGTATAGTGATTCTAATATATCTCAATTTCAAGTCTTCCATAATTCCCAGCCTTTGCAAAAGGAATACAACACCTACTCTCAGCAAATGTAACTATCTGAAAGTGAAATCTCCAGAAGGGATATAGCAAGATTCAATAGTAGTATGCCACCAATCAATTCTGGATGATCAAGTGAACAATTGTAATCATCATAGTGTTCCAAGGGTGCTCTCCACAAGATGAGAATCTTTTGATAGATTGCACCAATGTACATTCTTCAGATTTGAGCCATAAAATTATTTCAACTAATAGAATTAGATCTTCAAAGATTAACACAATGCAAGGGTGTGATCAAGTTAAACCCTATATGATTTTTTTCAACACTTTTTTCATTTATCGTCACCCTTAGGATTGTGCCATTTATATTTACATCATATACCATCAGCTATAGGGTTTACTGTGCTAAAGACTTAACCTTGTCAATGTTACTTCTATGCAAGTTCTTATCAGATTATAACTGAAATCTAGGAGACATATCAGAACTACTAATTCCAGGGCACTCTGATAAGGTTGTATTACAAGAGAAAATTGTCTTTGACTAGATTATAGTTCAGATAGCTTCAAATAATTAGCATAGGTGCGGGCTTGATTAGTACTAAGTTAATGACATCTTAATTATGTTATACTACGAGGTTATAACAGTACAAATAGGTTATAGTTCAAAATTGTAGTCACTATAATGGGATTTGTGGAGTATCATTGTCCATGTGTCATATCTTATGCATCATATCATGGCCAATATCGAGTTTGAACAGATTATTTTACATATCAAGTTGTTGTGTAGATGTTCGCTTAGGGGGCCCTGACCTAGGTTCAGTGTAAATTTAGCCAAACAAATCCCTACACTGCTGGCCCTTTCGTCATCAATCCACAGAGTGTAGATTGAAGTCTCACCCTAAGTAGTATGGGAGGGTTCTAGAACCAAGTTTTCGCACCTGGAAATGGTAGTGATGTCATTTTATGCCCTAACTCTACCTATACGTAGATCTTTCTATCCAACCAATCTTCAATTTCTTTCTTAGTCGGATTCTAGTGATGTGACATCACACATCTCTTTATGTAGATACCATACCAACAACAAAACCATTTGTTGGCTTAGGGGGGCCCTGACCCAGGTTCATCATTAATTTAGCCAAATAAATCCCTACACTACTAGCCCTTTCAGCATCAACCCACAGAGCGCAAACTGAGGTCTCACCCGAATCAGTATGGGGGGGTGCTAGAACCAAGTTTCCACACCCAAAGATGGTAGTGATGTTGTTTTATGCCCTAAATCTGCCTTCGCGCAGATCGATAAGCCTTTTAGGGCTTATCGATACGCTTCTCTTAATCGGCCTCTAGACCTTCTCGAAGGTATACGACTGTCGTTTGCGGACCCTAACCAAGCGAATCAACCACTTACCTGCTTCTGTAATTACTCTTACTTCTATATTTACCTAGATCAGCTTAAGTATCTAATAACTTCAATATGCATTAATATGTTCTTCGCGTAAACAGATATTATTACTTGCGTACATATAACAATGTAAAACATATAGATTCGCACATCAATATAGCATTAAAACATAAACCCATTATTCAACATAACATAACCGCATTTAGTCATAACAAAAGTAAATAGATCAAACACAGAGATTTGCAGAGTAATCTTCTTTATTTGTACTTCAGATCTTCTTGCAGACTCTAACTACCCTACACACTCAGTTGCAGGGGCTCGTGCACTCAGCTGTGGACTTCTACCTTAGGCCTCTACACACACAGTTGGAGAGCCTTTCTTCTACTCTAAAACTCTTCGCACTTTTTGCTAATGGCCCATTACATTTATCATTATTACTATTTCTTCTCCAAAAACTGCCATAGACTCTTATAAGACTCTCCTTTTTATACAATCCCATGGTCTGCAGACCATGGGTAAATATTTTAAACCCGTCACAACTTACATAATAGAAGGGCAAAAACCCTTTTTGGCACTTTACATCTACGCGCTTCGTGACCACAAATTGCAGTCATACAAAAACTTGGGCTTTCTACCCCAAAAATTGGGCTTTTAACCCCAAAATCAACCCTAAGGGACCCTGTCCCAATAGTAGACATAATGAGTCACTATAATTCCACTATAGAGATCTATATAGATGCCTACGAACACCAACCAAGCCAGAGCTTATAGAATGAAAATTATAAAATACGAGTCATAGGAACAATGCAGGTCGAGGATCTTAGAGGGTCGAAACTATTTTGTGGTGATCAACATAGATAATGCCAGTTATTGAGAATTGATAGATATGCTGAGAAAATATATGTATATATGGTGCAAGGATCAATCATTATATCGGGATCACTATACATGTGATGCTACCATACATAATACTGAAATAACAGTGTTGGAATTATACTACTGAGACTATAAAGGAGACTTAAATGAAGTGAAGTCATATAAAGACTATAACTCAATAACATAGATATCATATATATATCCTAAAAGAATCTAAGAGAGAGAGAGAGAGTGGTCCTAAAATTTTTGCAAAAGAGTAGAGTCAAGATAGTATAGACCTGTAATGACTGCAAAGGAGTATAGTCCATATGAGGATTCAAGATCACTCTGAGCTATGCCAGGAATTGAAAAATTGTGCCTTCATCTTAAGATCTAAAGCGAGTTGAACCTCAAGGCCTTTTCAAATCAAACCTATTGAAATCTTGTATCATCTTAGAGAGGGAAACTTATATTTTGAGCCCAATGTTGCGAGTTTCTGAACAACAAACTTGGCTTTGTGTGGGTTACTGAAAAACCCTTCAGTTTTCCAGATTAGGGTTTGAATGCCCCTATAAAGTCTTCATTCTCCTTTGATAATATTTCAGCCTAGTCTACCCAGAATTTGATAGAGAGCTCAATCTTAGAACTGTGGTGTTCTTCTTTCCTTGCTAAGGTAGAATTGTCACTAAACCTTTTAGTGATTTCTTTTACTCTTGATTGGGTTTGATTTCTCCTAAGCTCCAATATAACGTCAATTTTGAGTTAACATGTTTTTTTCCTAGGTCAACTAATTCAATATTCCATATTAGCCCATTCATTATTTCCATTAGCAAACATAAGAGTCATTATCATATTGACAGTAACTGAAGAAAGAACATATACAACAAATGCTGAAGACAAGCCAAGACAAGAGGACACAATAATATGGTTCAAGCCATGGAAAACCCCCAAGATGGGGAAAGCCCTTGATCAATTCTTCTCATTACCAATATCAAATGTTCAACATAGGTATATACAATGATTTTAAGTAAAAATAACAAGCCAATGAGGAGATTGTTTGTTACTGCACTTATATACACACTTGTCCCAAAATGTAATCCTAAGAAGGAAAATATTGTTGAAGAAGCTTCTGCATTCAAGAGTTCTGTAGAGGGTTTGATGGAAAACTGTTACAACCTTCTTTCATTGCTCCTAGACCCCTATCTAACTGTGGCCTTCCTCCAAACACCTCTTCTCAAATTTTTTACTGGTTTGGACTAGCATTTAGACACAAGATAAGTGTCACAGTCTCCCATATAAGAGATCCAAGGCTTGTGGCCTCCTATCCAAGGGTATCAAGTCATGCAACCCACCTGTAGCATAAAACTAGGGCTATGACCTAATGTACGAGAAAAATCCAACCATAACAAGTCTAAATGGCTTACATAACTCCCTATTGAGTGTGTCTTCCTCCCTGCTAGTTCAGACCAATAAGTTGTTGTAGCATCCATATTTATGTGGCTTGTAATAGAGATGAAACCAACCAAATGGCACAAAAAAATACCCAATGAGCATACATCTACTACGGCCCTCAAACCTGCAACTTTCTCTCCCAAGGAAACCACACCCTAAACAGAGATATAAACTTGACTCTTGACACCTACGTCCTTGCCTTAGATGTCATCCTATTTCAGAGGTATGGATGATGCACTTTTATTTCCAAATGAGGTGAGAGGACACCTATATATATACAATTTTATGGGGGATCATGGGACATGACCTTTGGGCTTGATGAGTCGACATAAGGATGAGGCCGAGCTTATAAATTTACTTGAGAGATCTTAAATTCAAAAACCCATTTTTACTCATCCACATTTGGTGATCTTTAAATCGATTTTGGTCCTCTCGAAGAGAGGAATTCAATGCTACAATAATATTCCCCATAGGAGCTGTCCAAAGTGGAATTTGGCCCTAGTTTGTAATTTTAACAACATCAAGCTAGGAGTCTCAAAATGGTAGGAGGATTACAAGGAAAGAAAATCCTGGAACATTGATTAAGTTGGTTGGTGACTCTGACTGAGAATAATCCCAAGCACTAGCTAAATCCAATGCTAATGCCTTTTTATGGTCACATTCATTTGTAGCTACAAATTATGAGCAGGTTGCAGTACCCTTGTGCCCTTAAAAAGCATCATCCATCGCCACGAGGTGAAATGGTTTGATGTAGCTGTCTGAGATTTTATTATCTCAGCCTAGGTGAATTCCAAGCGCTAACATGTCCTATGTTGCCACTTATAATGAGATATTAGAGAAATGTGAGAATTTATGTTCAAAAACATGGAAAGATGCTAAAAAAAGTGTAGTTCCACAGCCATTAGTAGAAGAGTATTATTTTCATGCAGCATATGTAGTAGCACTCCTTACAGATGGGTTGAATTTAAAATATGAGAAAGTAGTTGTTGGATCTAGGAGCATAACGTGGGCATTGGGTGTGGTTCTACTAGAAGCTACATGATCTTTGTCAACCGATGAGAGTTTGAGAAGCCAAAACTAGCCTATTCCTGACATGAGATATATTGGGAATGAGGTGATGGATGCAAACACTATTGAATATATAGACGACTAACTAACAACAATACTCCAACCATTCCTTGAATCATAGGGTCACCAAAAACCCATTATAAACCTCTAACATGCCAATAATATAGGATAAATGGTAACTAAAACATCCCTCCATATGTAGGTAACTTGTAAATGACTTCACTAGGTAAGTTTCAAACTATTGAGCACTTGTAACTAAAATATTTAGCTCTCAAACACATCAGCTAAAAATATTGTTCCTACAATATAAGTGGTTGAATCTTTCATTTATGGAGGCAATGGGATCTAAATTATATACATGAATATAATTTTAGTTAACAACTTTCCATGAATGAAATTCAAATATTTAGGAGTCAAAATAAATGTAGATGATGAGAAATAAATAGATAAACAAATATGAGTTGAAAATTACTTCCACAAGCCCTAGGGAATTAATATGTATCTCTTGAGGTGATTTTCACATATTGACCTCCCTTTTTTATGATATCCTAACACCACATGCTCCACCTGACCCCCAAGTTAGATTGATCACCAATTTATTCTCTACTACCAACATCCATTGTTCTCTGAAGCTAGGAGCGATTCCACCCTAACATCGCTTCAGCTCTAGTCTCTTCTTTAAACCTTAGTGGAAACATTGAAATGCTACCATGGATCACTCCCCAGGGGACCCATCAGCCTAGGCCATTCTCAAAGAGACATTGGGAGACAAGCTTTGAAAGTAGACATTGCAGTTTTTGGCTTCCAGGATGAAAGTGACCAATCCTTTTACTTACAATCAATTCCTACTTTGAGAATGTATTTATAATTAGCAACCTACAATAATTAAGGTTTTTTTTATGCCTCGTATATGTCTAGATTTTCTTTTGTACTCTTGGGAGATGAAATTTTCAACTTTGTACTCCAAAATGGTGCACGCAACCTTGCTCCCACAGTGGTAACTAGATATCCACTTCACCTTATCTCAAGAATTTCCTCAAGATCTGGAACTAGTCAGGATTTCCAGTTATGAGAAATTTTTGGGTTGTTTAACAACATTCAATACAATTCTAATGTAAACTGCAAATGGAATTACAAATGCTCACATATAATTCCCATTTAACACATCAAATTTCATTGATTCACCCACTTCTTAGCATGATAGATGGCTACACAAATGTAAAAAAAAAGGGGATTCTACAACAAATACATATGAAATTTACCCATTTAACAACGGATTTCATGCTAGATCATGCCTACATTCAAATCCATTAGGATTAATATTCTATTTTCTGCACAAAATTCAAAGAGTCACTAATCATTCTAATAGAATTTGTCCAAAAAATTGACTGCATGGGAATGGGAATGATTCAAATCCCATCCATAGATATCTAGCATGGATATAGACCCAAGCCAAACTAGTGAACCAAAAGGACTAAGATAGACCTGTAAGGATGATGTTGTTTCAATGCTATACAAATGAATTATTATATTTTATGCCTTAATAGTTTCCCATTATGATTGTTATATAAGTTTTTTTGTGAAATTCCATTTTGCCTGAAAATTTAATTTCCAATATATGTTCTTTCAATGTTTACTCAACAATTCTTTTGCAAAGTACAATTCTATTTTCTAATTACAAGTGAATTTATATGAAGCATATCTCATTGAAACAATTTGGGTACGAATGGGTACACATAATTATGAAAGGAAAATGTAAATATTTTTCTCTAAAATCTTTGAAATAGTAAAAATTTGTTGTGCCCTTGGTGAGCTCAAGAAAAAAAAGAAAACAGGGCACAGAATGTATATTGGATCTTTAATTGAGGTTTATTTTTATTAGGTATGATGAAATACCTTTTGATTCATATGTGATTTTGAACTATACCATATAGTAGACTTTGAATACTACCCACAAATCTAGTAATTCTCAACTCTTGGAAACTATTGATGCAAGTTTTTAGATCAATTTGAAATTTTACTTGTGGAATATTTAGTGATATGTCAAAAGATAATCGTGGGAAGAAATCATCAAGGCAAATGGATGTATTATCATACTTCCAAAATCCTCCATCCAAAAATACACATTCTCTTCATGCTTCAAGCTCCTTTGAAAATTTTGTTACTAAGAGAGATATTAACTCTTGTGGAAATGCAGTTGATATCCATATGATGGATGAAATAACAGGTTCCTCAAGTGATTAGAGTGAGATAAAAGCAATTTCAACATAAATTGGTGATGAAAATGTTAAATATTTTTCCTTGGAAGGTGACACAATCCATTCACGGAAAAGAAAAATGCCAGTGGACCATAGGGAGATGATTCCAGGGATATTGGGTCTCAAGTTTTCCATTTATTGAAGCAATACCACCTACAAATGAGAAAGAGGTTTCCCGAGAAGTTAGATGTAATGCATGTAGTTGGAAAAATAGAAAGGTAGTGAAATTTCAGATGAAGCTAAATACAATACAAAAGCATTAAAGAAAGGTGTATGAAAATAAACTTGTAAATGGTAAATATAAATTTATTGTCAGATGGAAATGTTCTAAGGAATGTCGACATATCGAATATGCATAATAATACAAAAAAAATTTAATAAGTAAGAGGAAACTTGAGGCAAGTGGAGGAACCATCATATCTATATTTGAAAAGATGATGGGAAGAAGTTTTTAATCCAAGACGATACGATTGAGCACTCTATTTTTCATCGTATCTAAAGGTTGTCCTATGACAGATTATCCAGATCACATGAAATTTCTATCTTTTCTTCAAGTGTCAAACTTTCCGTCTTCTCATTGGTCTATAACAAGTGGTTGGGAATGGGCAATATATCTATATCAAGTAGAAAAGGATGATTTGAAAGAGAAGATTGTAAATTCTAGGTTTTTGGCATTGTCTTTGGATGAGGTTACGACTATAGATAATACTTCATGGATCTGCCGGAGAATTTATATGGTTAATGACCATATTAGGCATTCCTATCTACTTGGGATTAAAAATATGAGAGAGACTTCTACAACTCAAAATATTGATGAACTTGTTCTTAATAGTTTGAAGGAAAGTGGTACGAATCATTTAATGATTGCAAAAAAATTGGTATGTGTTGGAGAAGATGGAGCATCGGTAATGCCAGGACAAAGGAATGGCCTTTATGTTAGACTACAAGTATCAAATTCACCATATATGCTTAATATTCACTGTATGGATCATAGGATGAATCTTGCATTTAAAATCGTAAGCAAGTTTCTATCAGTTTAAAAAGTTGAAGATCTTGTACGTGAGACTTATGCATACTTTTCTCGTAGTCCCAAACGATATTTAGAGTTTCAACAATTTTTAGATGGTGTTACAGATGGAAAAAAAACTATTGAAAGATGTTGATACAAGATGGATCTCATTAAATGGACCAGTTCAAAGACTATTTAGTGAGTTCAGATCTTTGGTAGGGTTGATGTATGAAAATCACTACAATGTAGACAAAGCTCAAGATCTTCTTTTTCGACTAACTGACATTATTGACATTGGCTAGAATTATTCTTATGCTACATGAAACGAATGTCATCATGAAAATGTCTTAGAATTGCACAATGCATATTGAAGAATACATAAATGCGAGAAAGTTAGCATTCCTTGCATTGTATAATTTGTATATGATGCCACACTCTTTTACTGGTCTAGATTTTACAAGTTGGACTAATATCATCAATATAGAAAAAACTGAAAATTTTTTGATGTTTGACAAAAAAGGGATATTATGTATCATGGTGCATGGCTATATGGTTCCATTTCATTACATTAGTAATATGGGATGAATCTCCAAATATTGCCACGTGTCAAGAGACCAATTTGATAATATTGTGATTTCAGTGAGACAAAATTTGATAGTAATTGCAAGATCACTACCATTAGATATAAGAGAACGAGTTCCTCGATGAATTTTTGGAGGCCATATGTATGGTATACCCTCAATATTGGAACAATTTTCAATGTCCAAGAACTTTAAAAGTTGATTTTCAAAAGAGATGAAAATGTTTAGCATACCACTTTTGCAAGAAAGTCTCGATACATGCAGAACAAATTGAAGGTATTTTAGATTCATCAAAATTGTATCAACAAGGTGGAAACTTTGCTGAAACAATGTGGAAAAAATATCCTTTTTTGGAGATCCTAATTAAAATAGTGCTATAACAAGATTATGAACTACTTTAAGTGCTATCCATTACCTGCAAGAAAACATATCAAAATATCTCAAATTAGTAGATTTGTGTCAAACCATTATTTTTGGATCAGTGGAGGATGAGAGAATGTTTAGTGCATTATCATTCTTAAAGTAAAATTTGAGGAACAAGCTTGATAAACATGTGGATACATGTTTAAGATTATATGTAACAAAGTATGGAATTAACAATTTTCCTTATGAAAGAGCACTAATTCTTTGGCAATCAAATTGTGATAGAAGGGGAGAAAACAATATAACAAATTTCTCTAATGAACTTGATACAGAACATAATGTTTTGGAGGCTCATAATGACAATTCATTTGGAGAAGATCATGTTCACAGTGTAGAAAATGAGGACCAAGATGAGAACTGTGAAATTGAAATACCGTAGGACTCTTATATACATGTTCCGTTGTTCATGCAAGATTACTATATGTCAAATTTAGGTAAAAATAGGTTCTATATTTTGTATTTTTCATTGTAACATTACAATGACATTTCTTTGATGCATTTTATTTGAAGATTGATGTTTCATATTTAATCATCACGTTGTTTGTTTATTATATGTGATAAGAAATGAAGCTAGATATGATAAGGTTGGGACCTATTTATTTTCACATAGATATTGTCCAACTAGTATTAAATGATAAATAACTAATTTAACAAGAATAACACAAAAGGATCAATGGGCTCATTCAAGGACATGAAACTACCTTGATGTCTAGCTTTGATATCTTGGAAAATTGTAATGGTTTATCTATTTCTTGTGTTTGGGGCATTTTGTTGAGTTTTGAGTTTTGTTTTGGTAAAAATTATGTTAGTCCCTTAAATTCTTTTAGTTCTTACTTCATGCTTAGATTCATAGATCTATTTTTATAATTATTATTGTCTTATTTATATGTTTTGTGGTTTGAAGAAAGTTATTTTTATTTCCTTTCACTTTGTGGCATGAATTTAGCATTTTCACTTTTAGAATATAGTAGACTAGTATGCTTATTTTATATTTTTTTGGAAAATAATTATTGATATTTGGAAAGGGAAATGAGCCATGGGTAGCTAAGTGAAGAGAAAAATGGTTTATGCACTAGGTTCCTACACATTCATTGAAGGATACCTATTGACATGAGATCGACATTCTTTTGTACAGTCTTGTCAGTCATTTTTCGGCCATGCTTTCAAATCTTTCAAGTACTAAGTTGTTTGGGTCCCCACATGTCCTTAGGACCATTAAAGGATGAGATAACATGAGTCAATCCAACTCATGCCCCGAATCTACTTTTTACTGATTGATGTAAGAATTTTTTTACCACTTCTTATCACCAACAAAATTCTACCATAACATAACCCAACTTGAAGACAACACTTCTCATATTTCTTTTACATAAATGCTCTATGGATGTCTAGCTCTATTATCTTATAAAATTTTAGTGGTTCGTTTGCTGCTTGTTTAGAGGATTTTTTCAAGTTTGACATTTTTGGTTTGTTTTGGTCAAAGATTTTTTTAGTCCCTTGAATGCTTATAGTTCTCATTTCATGCATAGATCGATAGATCTAGTTTTATTTTTATAATTATGATTGTTTTATTTATATATTTGGTGGTTTGAGGAAATATATATTTTTTTCCTTTCACTTTGTGGCATGATTTCGGCATGTTCACCTTTTAGAATATAGTAAAATATTATTCTTATTTTATATTTTATTGGAAAAGAATTATTGATATTTGGAAAGGGAAATAAGCCCTGGGTGGCTAAGTGAAGAGAAAAATGGTCTATGTATTAGGTTCATGCGCATTCATCATAGGATACCTATTAGAATGAGACCACAAATTATTTTATGCAATTACACTTTTGATGCCAAGGCAGAGCTGAGTTTGCTAACCTAGGAAGAATAGTGGCAATTGATCTTAATATTAAGGAGATTAAAATATTGATTTCAAAAGAAGGGTTATGAAAATTGTTTGAACTAGTTCTTATTTTTGTCATATTGACTAAAACATTTGTGTCTTGTTGATTTTTTACATTTGTAATGACCTTGTGCAGAGTTTGTTTGAAGAGCTTGATGTTAGAGCGAGAAGACTCTCTACAAACCACAAGGACTACATTGGCTTGGATGACCAATGCTTGGAGGGCACTCGATGTTCTTGGTGTTTCTGAGTCTCTTCACTTGAAGCATCAACAGATACAATGGTATAGCTATAACATCGATTAAATTAATCCTCTTTACTAATCTCCTCACAACTTGAAGGAGAGAAATGATCAGCTGAGAATGTTTTATTATGATCAGCTAAGAGAAAGGTGAGCAACTAGATACTTAAAACAATGTTGAAAGAGGCCTTCCTCTTGTTGGTAACAAACAACTTCAAACCACATGTTTATTACCTTAATAGCTAGAGGTATTTATTTGTGAATTCCATGGTGTAGTTGGTTGTAAGTCTCGGGAGAAAAATTGGTTCCTATGAGCAACTAAGACATGTCAATTATCCATTTGTTCGTTAGGATCAAACAAAACATACTACGATTTCTGTAGCAACTTTATATTGCATGGCTAAACTACCTCATTAAACTTCCTTATATCAGTAAGTATTGCTATCAAGGTTTTCCTTTTCCAAGGCCTCATGTATGTTAAGCACTGTAGGGAGTACAAATTCTTGAAAGTTTCCATTAAAACACATTAAAATTGGTTTTTTCCCCATGACAACATATTGCATATCAACACTTCCCTTGAAGACATATTTGATTTTACACCTACCATACCATTCTTAGAACACAATTGGTGGGGCGTTGGTTTAAAGTTGAAGTCACTTGAGAGCATTGATATTGGGCACCATTGTGTATTTTTGTTTATATAGGTCTGATACCTTTTCTTATGAATCATTCAACATTACTAATATTCCCTCTATGTCTATTCCAAGCATTATTCTTTTATGTTTGGAACGAGAATTTTGTTGTGCTTGTTGAAGACCAAATATCTAAGGAATTTGTGAACCACATTTCTAATGAGACATCTTACATGACATATGATCTAATCTCTTCATTTCCAATTGATTCACTTGACTTTATGGGTACCACTAGCTCTAAGATTTGTAATAGGAATTGATTAGTGTTTTACAAAGGAAGCTTGTACTTGCATTTCCTCCCAATGGAAAGAAAGGGTCAGTAAAGATAGCATGTTTCACTAAACCATTGACTTGTGGTTTTTCTGATCTTGATGGATCTATACTTATGGGTTCTCCATAATAATTAGTGAATTCATCCTACAATGAATTGTAATGAGCGTAACACTTATTTGAAAATTTAGATCATATTTCAAGGAACTTGATCATTTAAAGAGATTTTCTATGATCTAGAAGGGTTCATAGGTTGTATGCTAAAAATATCCCCATGTTTCCCTTTGTCATGTATACTTGAGACCATTTTCTATCAATTTCATTGATTCCTTTCCCGCCTTTAGATTTTACCATTAGAACGTACTTAAATGTTGAGCAGCATTGTTGATATGGCGACTCTTGTAAACTACAGTCTGGATAGGTTGATTGAATATCCATCCAATGATGTTACAATCTCCAAATGGGATTGGTAGTTGCACTTGCTACGTCTATCAGGTTTTGTGCAGGAATAACCTTGTTAGTTGTTGACTTTGAAGCCTTTTGTCATTTTGTGTAATTTAGTCCTCTACCATGGAAATCAGCTTTTTTTGACTGAAGAGATGCATATTTTAAGTGAAATTGACACGTCTAGAATACAATTTGTCAATCCAGAACTTTATGAAGAACTTTGTGTACAAATTGGAGTCAAAAAGTTATCAGATGTTGTTGTTGAGGTAAGATTTGGCATATTTTATCTTTTGTTGATATTGGAACATTCTACATGCAATATAAGAAACTACATTTTGAAGAGTCTAGATAATTTAAATTTTAAACCATCATAGTTAAGAATTAAGTTACATGTTGGATTTTTACAACAGGAACTTGATCAGAGTCAACCTTTGGAAATGATAGCAGCTTTGGGGTCATTTTTTTATTTTTTTATTTTTATTTATTTTATTTTTATTTTTTTTATTTTATTATTTATTTATTTATTTTATTTTTTATTTATTTTTTATTTATTTATTTTTTTTATTTATTTTTTATTTATTTTTATATTTTTATTATTTATTTATTTATTTATTTTCATTCATTCCAAAGTGCAGTTTGGATGGTTATTCATAACTTTAAGGAGCATGTCCATGCTTTAAGATATTTAACCAATGATGAAGCTACCAAAGTACTAGAATCTGTTGTAGAAAAGTTGTAGTCTGTACGTTTTGTTTATACACATTTTATAATGCTCCCATCATCAATTGATATAAATTTGAATGTGCCCAATATGAAACAAGGACTCTTTGAAGAATGGAGAAATGAAGCTAGGCATTGATTCCTCCAATTTTTGGACTGCTCTAAGCAAATTATCTTGGTTGGAGAGATCGTAGATGTAGTAGTTGTCTCAGATATTCTTTCCATTGTTGTGAGCCAACTCTTAGATTCACCATTATGACTGCCAATTAGTACCTTATTTAATGTGCCAATTGGCATGGAAGTAAGGAATTTGGATCTTCTTAGGTTAGCATCTCTCAACAAGAAATCATTGGGTCATTGCAGAAGTTCTCTGCACCAAGGTTGTTTAATAGGCCAGGAACTGATACCATCAGATGTCATGTAAATATAGTTTCATCCCCTAAGATGATTTTATGCTTGGGAAGTTATTGCATGGCATTTAGACAGTACAAAAGGATTAAATCTCAAGTATGGTAAAGTTCTAGAGGATGTGCGACCATCAGTTGGTCAGGCACTTTATAGGCTTAAAATAGAAACAACTCCATGAAAAATTGAGATTTGTTTGTCATATAATGTCTTTTCATTTAGGAATATGGAAGCATGAAGTTCTTCTTGTATGGGTTCTGAAAATAGGGAAACTTTCATCAGATATGGAAACTAGCATATACAAAGGGTTCAGGGTGTTAGAAAGGTTAATGCCGAAGAAATTAAGGTCAACATTCAAAATTAGGTGAGTTGTCTAGCTTTTTGTGCAATGCAGTGGCATTATTAACATAGTAATTTGATTAGATACATACTGTTGTGCTAATGGTGCTTTGTTGTAATCAGGAAAAATATGATCCTACTCTAGCAAAAGTGTCAACATAAAAGATAGTGCATGTTATTTTTGACATGTTTCCGAGGCTGGCATTCGCATGGGCATTGAGCAGTATTCAATTTTGCAAAAAATAATATCTCTTTAGGAACAAGCTTAGACTACAGTGGATTGAATATTTTTTTGGGCTAGAAATAGGTTCTTTAATGAATGGAACAAGTTTGGAACTTAAGTTCATGATCTATGCTCGAAAGAAAATCCCTGTTTGTGGCTTAAACTTGGATCTGAGGCCGGAAGAGGGATCCTGAAATTGTTTGTAGATAAATCGGTAGGAGGATGAGCCTGAACATGCAAGTGAAATTATTCATCTACAACTTTGTGTCTACTCCATAGTTCGGAATCCACAGTAGAAGGTGCAAGACTTTTCATGAGGAGAAGATTAAAGATTGGTTCAACTGAAAACAGGACAAAGACCAAGTCGGTAGCAAACTCAGACATAGTACCATAATTAGCAATAAGATCCAGAAGTTCATTGTTTCTTAAGTCTATTATCTAGGGTGGTTAATTTGTAGACAAAATTATGTAGTTGTTTGTGTGGATTAAAAACTCTATCATTGTGGAACTGATATTGAATTGGATTATGTGCTACTTACTGTTTTTTTCTTTATTGTTAAACAATAATCCATTCTGTCAAAAATATTGCATTGTTCTTTACAAAAGGTTGAATTTCCTATACTTTGTATCACTAGAAAAAGAAAGGATAGATTGACTAGTGTGTTAAATTTCACTAATGTATTGGGTCAGAAAAGGGTGTCACTGCAGGAAAGTTGAAACCCTAGGGAAGAATTACCCTAGATGATTACAAATGTGCATTTTTGGAGTAGTTTTTGACAACTTGATCTGGGGTATATTGCAAAATATATTTTTCAGATCTTCTATGATATCTCCTAAAGAAAAAAGCCTATGAGTTTTACCATGAGAAATATATGGTGGGAGCAAACTAATTCAAAATTTCAAACCAATATAAATTTGACTGGTGACAATCTCTAGTTGTCTACAAGAGGTGGAAAATAAAGGCAACAATTTTATTTGAGGAGATTGCCTGAAGTATTAATCTAGATAGTTTCTCCTTTGCGGTTAACTTCAATTTATCTACATAATAGATAAAATCTCATATCATGTCCACCTTCAGTGGCCACATAAAGGAGGTAATTTGGGTACCATACACCATTTCTCCATGTACAAAGTTGGAGATCAAGTTAATCTGAATAGCTGAGAAGAATAGATGGACTAAATCAGGTTGAGTAATTAGCAAGAATCATATCCCGAACAAGGTAATGAGTTTCCCAGTAATATCTAAACACACACGCAATATAGGTTATGTAGTAAGCATTCAACAAATATATTTGATCTAATTACAAACAAGTAGAATAACCCACTCCTAACCACAATTGTAATCATCATTCAGTCTAGTGTAAATGCCTAGTATTCACCCCAATGTCGATGAATCCATTCTCTCTTTTGCCATATATGTTAGTTTGTTTGGTGCAGACATCTCAAGCCATAGTGAGAATGTGGGTACCTAATAAGCATGAAATAGTGTGAAAAATAAAATCACTTTTCACAAATATAACATCTATGATGGGCCATATTTTTTTAGCGTGTTGAGAAGAAAATGCCATGTAAAAAAAATAAACATCTCAAATTCAAGGAGTTGAACAAAATGTACTAGGGAGGAAGGCCCAAATTCCAAAATTAGGCTAGGGTTTCAAACTCGATAATTAAGTTACAAGTAAAGGATCATGTTGAGAACTAGCCAAGAATAGATATAATAGCATATGCAAATAATCTTCACAATGTTTTTTTTTTATCTCAGAATTGGTAAAGCTTAGGGCTCAAATGGAAACCCATGAGGAACATATTTCTTAGTGTGTGTCTTGGGAGGTTAATACCTATAAAACTCTTAAAGTACTATTAAATAAATATTTTTATTACAGAATTGTAAGGCCGTACCTGCCAATATCAAAACCCCAATGGTTAGCATGATCGATATGAGGCAACAACCAAAAACAATATTTTCACATGCAGTGGGATGAATAATATGATTAAATGGAGCATTAGTTAGCACAAAGCTCAATTTCACACAACGTACCTTTGAGTATTACATGTCTATGTAAGTGAAACTTCAGCAGTACATATATATTACTTTTCACAATTATATCATGAAGCAACATATTAATGATGCCCCATAAACCTTCACCTTCAGGGAGTTTGTGTCTTCTTCCCATGATGCCCATAATTCTGTGTAGAGTGTAGTAGAATAATTGTGCCATATATCCAGTGTGTATATAGATGTATGCATGTATTCATGTTGGCGCATATCAAATTAATTTTAATATTTGCAATATTTGGAATTGACTTGGTTGCAAGCTTCCATTTATGGAATTGCAATGAAACTCTTAAGAGTTTTGAACATGTTTATTAGGGATTTGAACATTCGTGGGGTATGAAACGCCCTCGCTTTACCATCCAACCAAGACCATTGTAATACATAGCAACAACAGAGGTAAGTTCATCATACCTAGCCATGGTTCTTCAATAGTTGGAGCTTTGAAGAAATAATACTCCTTAACAATTCACCTTGAGGAACCCCTTGAGGAACACATGCAATATAGGTTCTATAGTAAGCATTCACCAAATGTATTTGATCTAATGACAAATGAGTAGAATCACCCAATCCTAACCACAATTGTAATCGTCATTAATTCTAGTGTAAATGCCCAATATCACCCCAATGCCAATGAATCTAATCTCTCTTTTTTCATATATATCAGTTTGTTTGGTTCAGATATCTCAAGCCATAGTGAGAATGTTGATACCTAATAAGCATGAAATAATGTTTGATCTAAAAAACAAAATTCCTTTTCACAAATAAAACATCTCTCATGGTCCATATTTGTTTAGTGCATTGAGAAGAAAATGCCATGTAAAAGAAATAAGCATCACAAATTTAAAGTGTTGAACGAAATGTACTAGGGAGGAAGGCCTAAATTCCAAAATCAAGCTACGGTTTCAAACTTGGCAATCAAATTACTAGTAAAGGATCATGTTGAGAACCAACCAAAAATAGATATAATAGCATATGCAAAATATTCAAAATATTTTTTTATCTTAGAATTGGTGAAGCTCAGGGCTCAAATGAAAACCCATGAGGAACATATTTCTTAGTGTGTGGCTTGGGAGGTTAGTACCTCTAAAACTTATACAGTACTAATAAATGAATATTTTTATTATAGAATTGCAAGACCCTACCTGCCAATATCAAAACCCCAATGGTTAGCATGATTGATATGAGGCAATAGCCAAGGATAAGATTTTCACATGCAGTGAGCTGAATAATATGATTAAATGGAGCATCAGTTAACACATAGCTCAATTTCACCTTATGTTCCTTTGAGTATTACATGCCTATCTAAGTGAAACTTAAATAGTAATCAATTACTTTTCACAATTATATCATGAATTAACATATTAATGATGCCCCACAAACCTTCACCTTTAGGTTGTGTCTTCTTCCCATGATGCCCACAATTCTATGTAGAATTCAGTATAATAACTGCACCATATATCCAGTATGTATATAGATGTATGCATGTATTCGTGTTAGCTGATATCAAACTAATTTTAATATTTGCAATATTTGGAATTAACTTGGCTGCAAGCTTCCGTTTCTAGAATTGCAATGAAACTCTTAAGAGTTTTGAACATGTTTATTAGGGATTTGAACATTCATGGGGTATGAAATGCCCCCACTTTACCATCCAACCAAGACCATCGTTATACATAGAAACAACAGAGGTAATTTCATCATACCTAGACCCGATCCTTCAATAGCTGGAGCTTTGAAGAAATAATACTCTTTGACAATTCACCTTGAGGAACCCCTGCAACCCTTGCAAATATGGAGTATATTATGCGATTCACCCTACCATCATCACTTTGTTGTTGATTCTCAAGTGATAACATCCTGTGTCTGAAGCCCGAGACCTTCCAAATCCATTTGTTGCTTCTAGAATCTACCATGATGGTCCTCCTCTCAGATTTTCTAGCACTGCTACAAGGTGGATTGGGTAGATAACAAGTTTGAGGACGATGCAGATTGGATAGGGTGTTGACAAGAAACTTGGTGAAGGACTAAATATGTTGAAGGATCTTATTGAAGAATATTTTGTTGCATATGAAGTAGGAAAGGAAAGTGGATGAATGAAGAATATTTTGTCAAAAATTCAGTTGATATTCCTACTAGGAAAAGTTGAGAAGCAACATCAAGTTGTCTGGAATACCCCAAAGGTTTTTATTTGATTATGTACATGTGAAATTATATTATTGATTAGGGTTATTCCTGTAAAGGTAAATCTCTCAAAGGTTTTGATAGCATGTTGGTTATCAATTAGTTTGATCGGGAGAGATTTGTTGTCCTTGATATGCTAGATCAAGGAGTGTTGAGGCTTTGTGAGTGAAGCATTTCCTGGGAGGACATATGGCCAACACTTTGTGTTGATGTCTAGGTCTCAAAGTTGGAAGGGTGGCATTGGTCATTGAGCTCTAACACACACCTGGATTTCTGGGTTGATGGTCAACAAATAAGCCTGATGGTACATAGAGAGTTTTAAAACTTGAGTCTATCTTATTCCCACCTGGATAGAATTCCCTGGTCAGGAATTTAGTCTGTGGCATTGCAATTCCTAAATTTTTGAGAGACCAATGGATAGATTGTCCCGGTCAGGAATCTAGTTTGTTGCATTGCAGTGCCTAAATTGTTGAGAGACCAACGGATAGATTTCCCTGGTCAAGAATCTAATCCGTGGCATTGCAGTGCCTAAATTGATGAGAGACCAATGGATAGATTTCCTTGGTCAGGAATCTAGTCCATGGAATTGCGGTGCCTAAACTTCCCAATAATCATCTATAATCAGTGAGGGTTTTTTACATGCCTGCGAAGAACTAAGGCAAATAAATATTCCTTTTGAAGCATTTGAATTTTGAGAGCATAAATTATGGGGGTTGTTTGGGCAGTATGAACCCTAGTTATTTGAAACATAACCTATCTAAGATGACCAGCGAGGAAGGAATATAAACTCTAGTGGGTTGAAGATTGTTTTTGGGCTAGCAATAGGTGCGATACTGAATGGAACAAGTTTGGAACTTAAGTTCATGGAATTCTAGGAACACTGGCATCGTTTGTATCATAGTGTAAAATAGGAAATGGATTAATAATATAATACTCCCTTTAGAAGATTTTGGAACATATTTTCCTCATGTCCTTACTTTGGAAATGAGTGAATTTTTACTTAGTTGCGCCTCTGATTAGAATTGGAGTGAATTTTTTCTCAGTTGCACCTTTGATTACATGAATTGGTATCAGACCTCAGCAAATATTTTGAGTGGAAAGATTCTAAGAGAAGAGTAGATTGTTGTTTTATATGAGAAAAAAAAAAAAGGTTTTCCCAAAACGAAGCAATTAGTAATGCCATGGGGTGATTGTTGTGCATGAAAACTTAAGCGGGTGGATTCAAATCACTGGCTAAGAAAGAAGTGGAACCATTGTTGCTGCTAAGAAGTGTTATTGGATGAGTGCAACTCTATTTCTGATGGGCATTCATTCCTGAAAGTGACTGCCAGTGAGAGATAGAGTCATCTATGGAGAGGGCATGCTACAGTAGAGCAGGTATGGCAACTAAATCATTGTGTTGTTGTAAAAAGGCGAGCACAATGTTTTTATTTGTTTTGGCTTATGAAAATACTTAAGCTTTATGATCTATGAAAAAACAGGGGAGCTAAGAATGGCAACCATGCATTGCCATTTGTCATCTCTTCTACAATTTTAAATGACAACCCTGCAAAATTTAATATAGTGAATACAATAAGGCAAGGTGTTGCACAACCTAGCTTTGTATAAATCTCATGGGAAATTGTTCATGTTGCACTTGATAGAAATTCTCTGCAGTTTGTGAACATCTTAGAGACCATACTCTTTGCATAGTTTTGGAACTATGATTTCATCATAGATGGTTTTATGTTCATGGTTGTGAGGAAGAATTAATGAAGCCTAAGAATCCAAGTGGTAAAAATTCAAATGTGTTCCTTTCATTTGCAAAACTAGTATTGATCATTTAACCATGAAAAATTTTGAATGTGCTTTCAAGAAGGATGAAACTTACAAATCTACAAGTGTCATTTAGAATTTGGCTTGAGTATTTTTCTATATATCGTTAACATTTTTGATGTATTTTTTGTTTGACACAATTTAGTTGATAATGTGTTATTAGTTGAGAGGACTAACATAACATGTTGCATTTGTTGACTCAAGTTACCTATTGATGTTGATTTTTTGTTGTAATCGTATAGATTTTGTACAATTCTTGTATGGTTCCTATATTGGCCCAGAATATACCTAACTTTGAAAAGAGAATAGGGTATATATATTTGCAAGTTGTATACTATTAAGGAAGGTGTTTAAAAGTATTTGATTAGTATAATGCTTCAAACAATGTCACCAAGGTGAATAAAGTTATTTTAAAAATAGGGTTTCTATTGTTGGCCATGGGAAAATATCTATTTGGAACCCTTGACAATAGTGGAATGATACCTGTACATACCTGTACATACGTAAGTAAAGTCTTTGACAAAATTATCGGTTTGAATGTAACAATATAAATATATAAGCCATGTATCCTAAGACTGTCAAACAAAGCAATGAAAGAATTAAAACTAGAGCTAATGAGAATGTTGTATAGCCTAATCTAAAAAATAATAATAATAATAAGCCAACCATCATTAGGGGGAATCTTCTTGTTAGTGTGAAGGTGCAACCTCCTCTTCCTTGTTCTTAGGAAATCCTAATTTTACTACTTTCTTGGAAAGAGAAGTCACCTTATAATCCAAAATTTCCACTTGTAACTGTAGAGTATCTATGCAAAAGAGAATCTCCTATTGGGACTCACTTCTTTCTAACATGACTTTACCTAGGCTACTTTTGATTTTCCCATAGAGATATTATGTTGTTTACATATATTTGGTGTGCCTTTATCTAGTATTACCCAAGTCTAGATTCCACTGTCCTATATTTTATTCAACCTCTGTGTTTGATAGAAATATTCTTCCCATTCTTTCTTCATTTTAAATAATTTCAATTCCTCTCTAGCTACACTAGGGGTATGCTCTAAATAATATAATAAAAAGGATTTTATGTCATCTTGTGCTCTCATGTACAAGGAGACTCCTTGACCTTGACTTATGTGATGGCTAGGGGAAGAACCAGGGTGAGACATGGATTTTGATAAAACAAGGTATGGGGGGAGTGGGATAGGGGACGTAAGGAAAATATCATATGAGAGAGACCAACAAAATAATGTCCACTAACCTGAAAAATAAAGCAGAGCTACTTGGAACCATAATATCGACAGAGCCAAATGGGCTTGCATTTGGGTGCCAACTTATTAACTAATCGTGACCTTCTCCATCTTCCCAAGGTGAGATTCATGAACAAGGCTTTAATTACAATCATGTGTTTCCATAACCATATTTGAATACCTTTGTTTGAGATGATGGATATTGTTTCTCTTCATTCCACCGATTTTATGTAGGCATTCGTGAGCTCTCATCAGACAACCAATCACGGAGATGAGCAGTGATGACGTGTTGGGAGGAGTTGGTGGTATCAATGTTGTTCAAAGCAAACCACATGGGGTTGCATATGTTGAATATTGTTGAAGAAGGTTTTCATCCATGATGATAACAATGATGATTTGTGTGATGTATAAGCTTCAACAATGGAAAGAATTATACTGTATGATTTTCCAAGACAATAGTAAGAGCACTTTGTTTTGTAATGGAAACATACAATCCTTTTTCAAGAAATATTGTGAATATGAAAAATACTAATGGGACTTGGAAATGGTGCTTGCTACAATGAGTATGGTGCATGGATAATAAAGAGGATGATAAAATAGAAGATATAGAGAAAGTGTCAAATGGAGGATAAGACATGGAGTATGAAGATGATGATGATGATTCTTGCAAATAGAAATTCCAATAGGATGTACAATGTTGCTTCGTTGTGATGATTTTGTATAGATACAATAATCCTTCCAATTGTTTTATTGGTGTAGGTATCTTGGAATGCTTTGTTTCTCAATCTAGTTTGAGATATTCACTGGCCTATTGCTAGTCATATTTAGTGCCTTCATACTTAAAAACACTTATGAACCAAACAAACAAAAAATCCTTCTTTTTTTCCTTTGTTTTTTCATTTTTCTTGTCAAGCTATTGATGCCATTTCCGGTTTTCACTAGTGCCTTACCCCATTTATCCTAATAGGGTTTTCATGAGGAGGAATGCCTTTATTGTACACCTAAGGTTGCATCCATGGTGGTTTTTAGCCAAAGTTCCATCCCAAGTGCATTAATGAGGTTTCCACTTGGATTTTATATTATTATTATTATTTTCTTTTTCATTTGCAATGTTTTTGATATCTAGATGGCTTCAGAGCATTTTTACTCACAACCACACCAAATTGTTAGGCTTTAAATATGGTTATGAATTATTCCTTTTGTAGAGAGTTATTGTAGATATTTTCTAAAGAGCGACTGCAACAACCCTTGGATTTCTTAGTGATTTTCCATTTTGTACTAGTGATTCGCCATGATTTTACAAGATAATATAATCTGGTGAGAGATTGGCTAAAAAAATTATATACACTTATTATATTATTAATAAAATCGCCTTCCATTTTTCCTACGTATCATGGGGATTCACCCATTTATTATACATATTAATTTAGGGAGGTTCTTAAAATTTTCCCTAAGCCTCACAAACCCTGATGACCTCCCATGGCGGAAAAGAAAGACGATGGGGCAGGAGATCCTTTCAAAATATTTCTTGAGGAAGCCCTTGATAGATAGAGGAATGCGATGATGGATAACTTTTCCCATCCTTCGACGACTACCCATAGGCAACACATCTTCATCCAGTATTGACTCTGGAGGCACCACTCCTTTTAAGGTACAAGTTAACTTCGATATTCCCATATCTGAGGGCTAAATAGATGCAGACGTCATAGATAAATGGTTGAATTTGTTGGAAGAATATTTTTCAGTTCGTGACTTTTCCAATGGGGAAAAGATTACTTTTGCACTTCTTAAAGTTGCCCCACATGTCAAGGACTGGTGGGTAACCTACTGTGAACAAAAGGATGAGAGGGAATCCTCACTATTTTCACCCGCACTCACTTTGGATTCTTTCCGAGATGCCATCAAGGATCAATATTACCTTGTTTGGAGCTATGAAGATAAATACACAAAATGGACCATGCTACAATAGGGAAAGGACCAAGATGTGTCGTAGTTCACAAATATTTTCCATACCCTCCGCACTAAGTTGGGTATCAAGGATTTTGAGTAGAATTTGGTACTCAAGTACCACAGATGTCTACAAAAGTAGATCCGGGAAGAGATGGAGTTCATGGAAATCTCCTCGCTCGGCATGACATACCAATACACTGTCAAGATTGAGCATAAATTTAAACAAAAGAAGTGAGACTTTGGATCTGTGAATCGGAAGAAAGGAAAAGGCACCCTCAAACCCCAGAGCAAAGGCCAAATCCAATATGGGGTGGCCCATGACAACCTACCAAAGCCATAAGCAAAGAACAACACCACAAAGAAAAAGAAGGACACAGTAAAATGGTGTGAGTTCCATAAGAGCTCCACTTACAACACAAGTGAGTGTTAGGCCAAGCAGTCACTGGTGGTCGATCTAAAGGCTTCTGAATCATATGTAGGTTCCCACTCTGAGTTGGAACCTGACAAGGGGAATGAAAAAGGGAAGAATATCATTGACATGGAGCCCAGTGCCACTATGGCCACCACCAAAATCCAAAAGAATGAACCTAATGATCCAGAGGAGGGGGAACGCCTCTTCCACTCACAGATATGGGTGAAAGGTTTTCTACTACAGTTCATTGTCAATAGCGCGAGCTAAAGAACCTCATTTCAGTAGAGGTTGTGAAGTAGTTGGGCCTACCTAGGATGACACATCCACATCCATACACCATCGAGTGGCTTCACCAAGGACTAGAACTCTACGTCAACCAGTAGTGCTACCTTCTCTACAACATCAAACCCTTCATGGATGAGTTATTGTGTGATGTTGCTCCTCTTGAACTTTGTGATGTATTATTAGGACAAACATACTTGTGGAAGTGACATGTTGTATATGAGTCTAGTCCTCGCTCTGTAATTATTAGTTTGGCCAATAAGTTGTACAAGATACCGGAGGCAACCCTGCCTACCACCATCTCTTTGATCACTGCAAAGAAATGCAGTAAGATCATTTCCCAAACCAAGAATTTTTTTTTCCTTATGATTTTCCCTCGAGAAAAGGAAGGTTATGGCCATGGCTTCTAGATAGGGCACCTCCGCACAGCAGCAGCAAATGGATAAGGTCATGGAGGAGTATAAGTGTTACCGGAAATAGTGTCCACTCGGATACTGCTATTCCCACTAAGATGGGTGGCTATCTTAGAAAAAAACAAGTAAAGTCTACTTTCATTTTCTTTTATGAAAATAGACAAGAGAAGAACCAAGAAGACCAACCTTAGTCTTGCGCTTGATTTCCTCTTCTTCTTGATAGAGCTTCCCGCTTCTTCTTCATCTGCCCAGCCTCAAAGAGAACCTATGGAATCATAGCAACATACTACTATCGAAGAAACAAAGATCTATATTCATAAATAACACAGGAC